>JAPKLW010003709.1:0-37003 GCA_026898455.1 Plectranthus barbatus
TATATATATATATATATATATATATATATATATATATATATAGGTTAGATCATATGAGAATAGATGTTAATGTAAGAAATGAGAATAAATCTCAGCCTTTGATTTCACAAGATCTGCGGTCATGCTTTAATAATTTCCGTCTTCATTTTATCCTCCGCGAACTTCATTATTACATATTTAAGGGTATCATTGTCATTTAGCCTGATGATATCTTCCTCAAATAATTTCCATTTTCATTTTATCCTCCGCGAACTTCATTATTACATATTTAGATTTCTAATTCCTTTTCAATTTCGATTTTTCATCAAATTTCAATTGTCTTGTTGAGTCATCCAATACTCTAAAATTAAATTAAATTTAATTATTATTTAATTGAATTTTCTAATTTAATGAAGTTTTAAATAGATAAAATAAATTTAACATATTTTTCTGAAAAATTGATTATATTTTTATTTAATTTAATTTTTCCCATTTGATGAAATATAGAGAAGATAAAATGAAGAGAACTGTTTCTAAAAATTTGATTTTTTTTTCTTTTAATGATGTATATAGGAGATAAAATGACGAGAACTGAAATAATTTTTTGGAAAAATTGATATTGTTTTTATTTAATTTAATTTTTTCCATTCAATGAAGTATAGAGGAGATAAAATGAAGAGAACTATTTCTAAAATTTTGATTTTTTTGTTTAATGATGTATATAGGAGATAAAATGAAGAGAATTGAAATTATTTTTTTCGAAAAATTAATTTTATTTTTATTTAATTTATTTTATAATGAACAATAATTGAGATAAAATGAAGAATGATTAAGATATAATGAAGAACTGCTAAGATAAAATGCATGTCACGTATAACATCAAAATTCACATCGAATTTATTTTATAATGAATCACATTTTAGATAAAATGAAGAATAACTAAGATATAATGAAGAACTGCTATGATAAAATGCATGTCACATGTAACATCAAAATTCGAATCGAATTTATTTTATAATGATTCGCAATTGAGATAAAATGAAGTATAGCTAAGATAAAATGAAGTATAACTAAGATAAAATGAAGTATATAATACATAAAATGAACAAAACACAACTTTTGCGCCCTGTACGTTCGTAATGACTATGTTGCCCTTCAATGAAGTAAAATGAGGATATTATGCCGCGTTTTTTGTTAAAGCTCTTATATAATCTGGATCGTTGATGTTGTCAAATCTATGGACGAGATTTATTCTCATTTCTCATGATAAGGGCTATTCTCACCAGATCAGCCCCCTATATATATATATATATATATTAAAATAACAACGAAGGGTATAATTGTAAAATTACCGTTGTATTTATGATTTACACTACTAGAAATTCGGTCTATCCCAACAGTAACAGATGTTGTTAATTAATAGTTATACTGACACATGTAGCTATCCTCACAGTCATATACCCTGTTGTCCCAAAAGGTGTCATAATAGAGTTGAGACTTATAATAACAGTAATGGTGTCATTATAACCCAACCAATTATCACAATATTGCTTGTTAGGAAAATATGTGTTAAGTGACATAGTTAAGTGTCATTATAATCCTACATCTTCTCGCACATATACATGTCACAAAAATGCATCTAAAGTAACAAGGTTCGATGTGAGCATAAATCATTAACTTCACATATTTACCTGTTGAGAAAATAAACCTAAATTAACAAATTTCACTGTTGGTAAAACTATTTTTGCTAACAAATAGTGTCATAAAAGACCATTTTCATCAAATACACATTTTATATATTTTTTACAATCTAAACATCAATAAACAAAATAAACAATTCAATAAATAGCTTTCAAATGAAATTTGCTAAAAATATATTTAATACAAAATTCAAGTAATTTGACTAGATCTTCGTAAAATTACAAAAGTACTCATATTCATAAATAAAAGATAGCAAACAATTCCAAAATCTTTTAAAAAGGCTAGTCCGAATCAAGTGCTCGTCACTGTCAATTGCATCTTTTATTTCCAGCTCAACCTAGTTCGGCCCCAACTGACATCCACGAACAAAAGAGAACAAGAATAAAAAGTATTATTTAGATGTAATATAATTTATATACTAATAATGAATAAATATGAAGAAATTGATACATACGGAACATTGAAGGTATCGTCAAGGAAAACTGAGGCCAATTGCTTAGCTGAAGTAGAAATATCCATTTAAAAACTAGGAAAAAAATATTTTAAGATGTCATCACATTGGCAGTAAGAAAACTAACCCCCTCTCTAACAGAATAAAATAGAGTATTGTGTGACATTGAATTTTGACTACTAACTCATTTGCTATGAAACTTAATATAGCAAATAAAATGATTTTTAAGAATAAAGTACAAAAATGATAAGGAAGACATGAAGTCACTACATAATAGTCACAGTATAAAGAATCTACCATATGAGTGAAAGGTAGAACCAAGGTGTGTAGAAATTTGATATCAGTTATTATTGAATTGCAACATCTCAACATTAAATTCACCAAAATCTATAACTCCATTCCAATTTGTGAAATTTGTAGTGAGCCCAAAGAATCTCATAACACTTACAGTAGACTCGTGTCTAATCTGTTGAGGATAGCAATTTGTCATAACATTCCTGCAAGACAAATATGAAAAGCAATAACATTTTCATTGTCACGCAGACAACTTGGTTGCTAATTGAAGATACTAACAAAAATCACGAGGATACACAAATAGCAAATGCAGCTACGTTCCATATCACTGAAATAATAATAGCAACGAAGCTATCACAATCATGTTATCAAGATACTAACAACAACTCTTTTATCTTCTCCAAAAATTAATTTACGATATAGAAATAGCAAATGCAGAAAACAGAGAAAAATACCTGAGAAGAAGAGGTTTTCTTGTTCGCCAGCACAACACAACCAACCAAATTTACCACTTAGACTCTAAAAACCAATAGTTTCAGAGTTGGCTGAGCAGTCAACTAGTGTCAGTCCTGTCAATACAAACATGACCATATAGTCAAAATATAGTAATGTAATATGTTTCCAAGCCCAAATGAATATGATATGAATTCCCACCAGCTTCTATAGGAAAAAAACACAAGTAAAGAAGGAAATGACTGTTATATTAGACAACATGTACCTAGAATTTCTTAAGATGTTAAGAATAAAGTCATAAATCACCAAAAATAATAAGCCAAATTGTTCTACTTCACTTTCACATGAAATTTCAGTCTATTTAATTTATTAAGAAAGTATGTAAAGGCAATACCTTTTGAGTATCTTTAGTAGAGTACATAGATTTCAAGTATCTTGTATGTCTCTGAGTTGGAAGATTTGATTTGAAGCTCAACTCCTGAGTCATAAAAGTACCATCAAGGATACGAGCACCACGAGCAAAGATTTGGATAACTCGACATCTGGTTGGAAAATAAGCATGAAAAACCTTTCACGCATTAGAATTGCCTTCAAAATAAAGAGCTAAGAAAATTTCTTCTGTGTGAGCAGGAATCCATGGAACCACATACTAAGAAAGGAAATGTACAATCCTATTTGCACTCAAATTTCAAGCAACCTTTTTAAAGCGACTCAAGTCAACCATATGCAACAAGGAGCTAAATGCTCTCCTTCATAAAGAATAACAAATTTGTAAACAGGAAAGTCTCTAACTATGAAACATCCTTACAAAGCACATTAGCATTCTGAGAAATCAGCCAATAGATCATTGATTTCAACCCCAGCATAATTTAGCCTTCAGCAGAAATGTGGTAATTATGACATTTGAAAGAGCAGTACTGCATATTCTTCAGAAAAGATAAATAATAGTTCAAATGGGCATTATAAATACCACTTTTGACCTCGACAGTAATTGAATAATTTCTTCAAGACCCCCCCACCCACCAAAAAATGCATCTACCTTGAATAGTGCAAGTTGATCATAAAAATGCAGAATCTGCACTCTTATAAAGTCCGAAGAGGGAAATGTAATGATTAGCCATTCCAAAACCAGAAAATAAATTACATGTTGGGCAAGGATAGACAAAGAATGACACCTTCCAAATAAATTTCCTGGAGCAATTGCACTTCCTTGAACGTAGTAGTCAACATTTTCAGTTACCTCATCAAGATTACTAGTAATTTGAACTAGAAAGGACATTTTGTTTTAATGATGTACAAGGCCAATCTTGATAAGTGTCCAAATCACAACACAAGAATAAAGAAAAGACAGAGGATTACTCCATCCAGCATTAGTAATTATTTTTTTTAGCAATTAAATCAGATTATAAAAATTAACAACCAAAAAAAGTTAAAGGGCACATCTATTTTCCAGGTTAGAACAATGATAATTAATGTTTTCAAGCGATGGCCATCATACAACCTTACCATTATGATATGTGCTAGTAGAAACTATAAAACTTCACATAAATTATTTTAGAAAGGTTCAAATTTGACCCTGTGCCTATTAACAGACAAGATCTCAAATGTATTCTGAGGGAAGCAAAGAAAGGATCACTATCACAAATTCGAGGGATTAAAAGAGATTAAAATGTCAAGCAAATAAGTAAAGTAATGGACATTGTTGAGGTTCGAATTTCAGAGAAATAGGAGCCCTTGAAACTCTTATCAGATAGTGACAACTAATAGCAAGAAATCAGAAATAAACGACTAAGAAACTGCAGTTTGACGTGAAAACTAGAGAGAGAATAAGTGTGTGTAATAATCTGAACGACAAAACAGCAGCATAACAGCATAAGTTTCCTCTAGGAAGAATCAAATGCAAAAAATGAGCTCCATGCCCCTATTTATAGACAGGATAGAGGCAGGTAGGCAATGGCTAACCCTAGGCGTCGAGCCGCAACGGCTTGCCGTGAATATTGGAATGGTTGCTGCTCTTTCGGAGGCAGTTAGGGCTTCAGCGTTCGGGCGCTGCCAGCAAGCTAGGGTTCTCTTCATGGATCGCCTCGACACCGACCTGCTTAACCCCTCAATGGCGAGGCGCTTCGATCGTCGTCGGCGAGGCTTTGACTTAATCTCGCTGGCTTTGGTGAGTCAGTCTTCTGGGCTGGACTTGTTTGTACAGGCCAATTTTCCTATTGGGTCTAGGCTCATGGACTTGGCCCCAACAATAGCCCCTTTTGATTGCAGGGTTTGTCCGGGACATGCCGTGGAATCAAAATTATGAGTTGAGGCTCGATACAGAGTGCGAAAATTTGAGGTGTCCAAGAGACTACCCTCGGGCCCGGGGGTTACTTCCTGAGAGAGTAACCCTGCTAGGGAGTAGCCGGGTACTACTCCTGGTCAATACAAAGGTTCTTGGGGAGCGCAAGCATATGATCGTGTGGGGGATACCGGGGTACCGTCCCACGGGCTAAAGCGTGCGTCCGGGGGTCACGCATGTCAGAATCATTTCGGAGAACGTTCTTTTGCACGGAGCGGTACTCCCATGCGTGCACTCTGTTTAGGCTCCGTAGAGCGTTGGCATAGCGAGTTGTAATGGATCGTAGGACACCTAGTGAATTCCCTGGGGGAGACTTCACGTTCCCGTAAATGGTGTTAATCGCATTATAGTTCTCCCTGCTAGGGAATTTGGCCGCGTAGAGCTCTTTCCCAACGGGTCATTCCAGAGTTGTTCCTTTAGTCGACAGCGAACCTCGTGAGGCCTCGGTATCGACCCTTCGTGATGGTTTTTTATTTTTGCCGCCTTGCCGATGGCAAGATCGTAATTTCGTTGAATTCAGGGGGCAAGTTGGAGGAGGCAAATGGTTTGCTCTTATAAATATGCGTTCGGCCCCTCACTTCATCACTTTCGCACTTTCTTCTTTCTGACAGTTTCCTTCCATCGCCTCCTGCTTCCGGCGACATTTTCTCGGCGATACTGTCCCGATGTTCGCTCTTTTTATTCTGTGTTCGGCGCTTACTTCTTGTTCAGGTAATAACGATTCCTTTGCCTCTCTCCTTTTCAATTTGATTCCATCTGTTGGCGGTGGTGAATGTTTCTTCGTGCGATTTGGATTTTGTGTAGTGTGTTGGGTATGGTCAATTTTGGTGCGGGTTCAGGTTCTCGTTCTTCTATATTCCCGGTCAAATAGTGGCTTTGTCTTCTAGGTTCTAGGTAGTGTGGTCTGTGTGGAGTTTTATTTGCTTGCTTTCTTGGGGTCTCTGATCGATTTAGGCATTGGTGAATCGTGCTATGACGGACCATACGCGTGTGTTGTATCGCTTCATTGATAGCATTGGACGCATGCTTAGGGTGATTTAGGGGGGAAGAATTATGCCCTAGTTAGTATTTGATTTCGCCCATTGCTTGTGGATTTCTTTAACATGTCTGTTTGTTTCCCTTTATGACGGTGCATGTTCCAGTTTGGTTACTCTCATGCTGTTGCTCTTTGGTTGTTGCGTGCATGGTTGAGTTGGTTGAAATATGTACGTGTTGTTATTCTGTTCTTGGATTGCGAGGTCTTTTCCCGATCCTTTGATCGTGTGTGTTTTCCAAGTGTTTTTGTTTCACGGGAGACCTCAGTTTTTGTTGCATCAATTTTCTTGTTTTTGGTGCCACGGGTGTTTCAGTTTAGTTGTTGTGTGATGGGGTCTTTGGTCGAGATCTGGGAGGAACCTTCTTCCTCCTCCGGTTCTACAGAGGTTGGGATTAGAGGATCGCCTCACAAAGATGGCCGACCTGGCCGACAAGTATGCCTCGGTCTCAACTGAGCTCAAGAATTCGAGGCTAGAGGCCTCCTCTCTCCGTAGCAAATACGAGGAGGTGAAGAAAGAGAGGTCGGATCTCGAGCTTCGGAGCAAAGTGCTTGAGGATGGGCTAAAGAAGGCTATGGATGAGTTCGAGGCCGCCTCCGCCAAAAAAGACATGGAGCTCGAGTCCTATAAGCTAAGGTTTAGAAGGGGCCAGGAGGAGAGGCTGAATGTTCAGAAAAAGCACGAGGCGGAGGTCGAGGCCTTGAAAGCAGGGACGGGGGTCGATATGGAACTTCTTGTGGCCAACCCTTCCTTCAAATCGACCTTCGATCTCTTGGTCAAAATGGTTACCGGCTCGATCTGCGCTCTCATTGGCTGGAGGTGCCCTGACTTCGATTTGGGAAATATCACGCGTCCCCCGACCCCTCCATCTACCAGTACCGAGACGGTGGTGGTCGAGCCCGAGGCGGTGGTGAGTGAGCTCGAGCCGGTGGTTGTCACTGAAGGTCAGGTCGGGGATGTTGATTCTTCAAAGAGCCTTGAAGAGAAGGAGGCCGATAGCTTCCTCGCCGACGGTGCAGAGGAGGAGGCCCAGAAGAAGGGGGATGGCGATGAGACCGCTGCTTGAAAATTGCTTTGGATATCAGTTTGCTTTGTAATCGGATAATGACTCACATTTTTGCTTTTGATTACTCTTCAGAATGCATCCTCTTCGTTTTGCTCGTATGTTCTCTATTTTTCAATGTCTTTATTTTGCAAAATGCCGTATGCTTAATTGTCAGAATATTGGTATGTTCGCCTCGTGTGTGGATGTTGCTCCCTTTGTTCTCTTTTGGTCGGTTTAAGCGAGTCAACTCAGGGGAATGCAGGGGGTCGATACCGAGCAATTGGGCTCGTCGATGTCGACCTTCCGACTTAGCTGCGAGACGAGTGATAGGAGGTCAGGTTGGGCGATGCCCCTCCGACGCTCAAGTTAGTAAGGGTGTTTTGAATAAAGAATTGACAAAATGAAATGTAAAGATAAAGTAGAAATAGCGTATCTGTACACTAGTGATAGTATTTTTTCAAGTGTTTGATATTCCAACTGTTCTGCACCCTTCTCCCCTCCAATGTTTCAAGTTGGTAAGCCCCGTGTCCTATTACTTTGGATACCTTGTAAGGGCCTTCCCAGTTAGGTGCTAGCTTTCCTGCTCCGGACTCTTTCGTGTTCTGGAACACCCTTCTTAGGACTAGATCTCCCTCTTGGAAGCTTCTAAGTTTTAACTTTTTATTATAGAATATTTCGACTTGAAGTCGTCGCCGGGAGGTTTTGATTGCGGCGTCATCCCGTACCTCGTCTATGAGCTCGAGGTTTTTTTGAAGTAGGTCTAGATTTTCCATTTCGTCTGCAAATTCCACTCTCGGGCTACGGGCGATGACTTCGACAGGCGCTATGGCCTCAATCACGTATGCTAACGAGAAAGGTGTGGCTCCGGTGGCGGTTCTTTGCGTGGTCCGGTAGGACCAAAGGACCGCGGGGAGTTCTTCTACCCATCCGGACCCGTGTGGGCTCAACTTCTTCTTTAAGGTTGCAATTATTGTCTTGTTAGTGGACTCTGCTAGACCATTTGCCTCGGGGTGTTGAGAACACTAGTTTTATTCCGTAGGTGTTGCAGAAGGCGTGCATTCTTTCACTGGCAAACTGTCACCCGTTATTGGTACGTGTTTCTTTTGGGATCCCGAAGCGGCATAGGACATGTTTCCATAGGAACTTGATAACCTCGAGGTCTCAGGTTCTTCCTAGTGCTTCACCCTCCACCCACTTGGTGAAATAGTCTGTTACCATTAGGATGTGGTCTTTTTGCCCGATCCCTTGGGAAGGGGTCCCACTAGATCCACACCCCAGACCATGAATGGCCAGGGGGTGACTGATGCGTGGAGTGGTTCTGCGTTCTTGTGAGTTGACGCTTCAAAACGTTGGCAGCTGTCGCATCTTTTAACGTAATCGGTGGCGTCCTTCTTGAGGGTAGGCCAATAAAATACGGCGGTGATCATTTTATGGGACAGCGATCGAGCCCCGGCGTGATTCCCGCAGTCACCTTCGTGAATCTTTGCGAGTATGTTCTCAATCTCTGGCGTGGCGATGCATCGGAGGAGAGGGCCCCCGAACGACCGCCAGTACAGTTTGTTATTAATCAAGATGAATCTAGCGGTCAGTCTTTCTATCTTTGCCAATTCCTTTCTGTCGCCAGTCGGGGTTTCTCCTGTCAGGTGCTGGATGAGAGGAAGCCTCCAATTGTCTCCGTCGTGGCCGATAGGTGCAACGTTGTTTTGAGTGGAGATAGATGGTGCCAGCAGCCAGACCTCGGGGATCGGTCGGATGCTTAGGGAGGAGCTGGTGGTAGCCAGATTTGCCAAGGCGTCTGCCCAGGTGTTTGATTCTCGGGGGACATGGCGGAGGTCCCATTCGTCCATTTTCTCCTTCAAACTTTCGATCAGGGAGTGATATAGCTTCATGCGCTCCTCCTTTACGTCATAGGTGCCCTCCAGTTGATTTACTACTAGTTGGGAGTCACTCTCTGCGCGGACTCTATGAGCCCTAAGTTCTAGGGCTAGTTGTATCCCTTGGACGAGCGCCTCGTATTCGGCCTCGTTGTTTGTTGTTGGGAAGTCTAGCCGGACTGCCCGTTCGTAATTTTCTCCATGTGGATCTGTCAGAACTATTCTGGCCCCGTTGCCGTGCACGTTGCTGGCTCCATCAATTTTTAGGGACCACACTCCGGCGTCTACATCGACCTTCGTCATATGCGCCACTTCATGTTCCGCTTTGAGTTGTAAGTTTGTAGAAAAATCAGCGATGAAGTCAGGTAGGACTTGTGACTTAATGGCGGTCCTTGGCTCGTACTGGATCCCATGGCCGCCTACTTCGACAGCCCATTTGAGCAGTCTTCCCGATAGGTCGGGCTTGGATAGTACGGCCCTTATGGGATAGGCCGTAATTACCTTGATGAGGTGTGCTTCGATGTACGATCGCAACTTTCGAGCGGCGTTAATGAGGGCCAATGCTAGTTTCTCTAGAGCAGTGTACCGGGTTTTCGCATCTAGTAGGGATTTGCTGGCGTAGTGCACCGGGTGCTGTTTGCCATCCATTTCACGTACTAAGACAGCCCCGACCGCGTGGTCTGAAATTGATAAATAGAGCAATAGGGTTTCACCGTCGATCGGTTTGGATAGTAGCGGTGGGCTGGCTAGATAAGCTTTTAGTTCCTCTAGCGCTTTTGCACATTCTTCAGTCCATTCAAACCTTTTCCCTTTCCGCAGTGTGCTGAAGAAGGAGTGGGTTCTTTCAGAGTAGCGCGATATGAAGCGGCTGAGGGCTGCGAGATACCCAGTCAGTTAACGGACTTCCTTGGGTGACTTTGGATGCTCTATGTTCTGAATAACCCGGATCTGCGTAGGGTCTGCCTCGATTCCTCTTTGGGTTACTATGTGACCGAGGAACTTGCCGGAAGACACCCCGAACGAGCATTTCGCCGGGTTTAGTTTCATGTTGTATTTTTCCAAGGTCTGAAAGGCGTCTTCCAGATGAGCTACATGATCTCGTGAACTGAGTGATTTGACGAGCATGTCGTCGATGTAGACTTCCATTGTTCTTCCTATCTTTTCTTTGAACATGGAATTAACGAGGCGCTGTTTGAGCCTGCGTTTTTTAGCCCGAAGGGCATTACATTGTAGCAGAAAATACCCTGGCTGGTGATGAAGGCGGTCTTCTCTTGGTCCTCAGGGTGCATTTGAATTTGATTATATCCTGAGAATGCATCCATAAAACTTAGCAGCTCGTGACCCGCTGTTGCATTGACTATGACATCGATGTGTGGCAGGGGATAGGGATCCTTCGGGCATGCCTTGTTTAAGTCCGTGAAATCGATACAAACCCAATTTTTGCCGTTCTTCTTTTTAACGACGACTACGTTGGCGAGCCAGGTAGGGCAATGTACTTCTCGGACCAACCCGATATCAATGAGTTTCTGTACTTCCTCATTTATTGCCTGATTCTTTTCCACAAAGAACTTTTGCCTCCGTTGCTATATCGGTCGGCTGTTGGGGTCAACTTGGAGACGGTGTGTGATGACCGATGGATCAATTTCGGTCATGTTCCGGTGCGACCAAGCGAATATGTGAGTTTTGCCTCGAAGGAATTCTACGAGGGCACTCCTAATGTCGAGAGGAAGCTCCGCTCCTACAAAGGTGGTACGAGTTGGATCTGACTCGTCGATAGTGACTTCTTCAAGCTCCTCGGATGCTGGTCGAGAAGCAGAGGTCGATGGCGAACCGTGCTGCTGCGCACAGACGGCTCAAAAACTGGCATAGTAACAGTCTCTCGAAGCTTTCTGCTCGCCCTTGATTGTCTGAATTCCCCAGGGAGTGGGGAATTTGAGTGCCTAATGATACGACGAGGGTACTGCCTTGAGTTCGTGAATCCAAGGCCTCCCCAGAATTGTGTTATGTGCGGAGATGGTGTCCACGACTTGGAACTTGAAATCCAGATTCAGGCCTCCGCAATACATGGGTAGTGTGATTTCGCCCAAGGTCCGTTGCTGATCCCCGTTGAAACCGTAGAGAGTCATAGTAACTGGTTCTATTTTGCTCATTGGGATCTGCATCTCTTTCAATGTTTGAAGGAACATAATATTTGAGGAACTGCCCTTGTCCACGAGAAATCTCTTCACTTGGCAGTTGGATATCAGTAGTGATATCACAAGCGCGTCATGGTGTGGATGAATGAGCCCCGTCATGTCCTCGGTGGTGAACTCGATCGATTCGTGTTGTTGCACGGGGCTAATGTGTTGAACCTCCTGATTGAGGACACTGTGGGCCCTCTTGGCCGCGGAGCGCGAACTTCCACTAATCTCAGATCCTCCGACGATAACGTGGATTGTTCGTTTGGCGGGCGGTGGTTTGTTCTGAGGTTCAGCATTTGCAGGAGGATTGATTTGTCGGCTCCTTGTCCATGTATTTTTCCCTTTGTTGGTTAGGTACTCGGTAAGGAATCCTTTCTTTAGAAGTTCGAGGACCTCCAGATGTAGTGCTTGGCATTCCTCGGTTCTATGGCCGTGATTGTTATGAAAGCCGCAGAACTTGTTTGTATCCCGTGCCTTAGGGTCGGACTTCATCTTGGCGGGCCACTTCATGGCAGCACCGAGCCCCTTGAGTACGTTGTTGACCAGATAAGTTTGGTCGATGCTGAAGCTATAAGGCACTTCACCGGCTCGCGGTGTTCGGCTATAAGGGTGGTCTCGTCGGGACCGACGCTCGTTCCTGAAATCCTTTCGATCTACGTACCTCGTGCTCGAGGAACTAGCCCTTGGTCGATCCCCTCGATACTGACTAGATAGCTCGTAAGCTTTCTGTTCGTTCAACCGCACGATACGATTCGGCTCGTCCTCTTCCCAATTAATCTCAGCCCAGGCATGCGAGAGGACCGAGTCCATGTCATAGCAGGGGTGGCTCGTCAAGTCATGGTAAAGCTTCGAGGACACGTCTAGGCCATTCTTAAAAGCGAAGACCGCTGTCAGGGGTGGACAGTTCGGTATCGAGGCGAGCTCCCGATTGAAGCGCACGACGTAAGATCTCAGCGACTCCCCTTTCTTTATGCGTATGCTGTTTAATGCGTCAGGGTGCTTTGCCACATGTCTGCAGTTCGAGTATTGCTTCCTGAAGGCCATATGGAGTTCGGAGAATGTCGAGAAGGAGCACCTCGGTTGGTTGACAAACTATTGATGAGCTGGACCGATCGGGTTGGACCCGAAGCTCTTGCACATGCACGCCTCGCGAAGTTCGCCTGGGATCGAAGTAGTTAGCATTTTCTGTTTGTAGAGAGCGATATGGTCCTCCGGGTTGGTTGTTCCGTCATACAGTTGGAACGACGGCGGCACGAACCTCGCTGGGACATCCGTATTGGTGATGTCGGGTGTGAAAGGCGAGTCGGCGTTGCTATTGCATGGTATCAAAGCGTCTGGTGGGATCACTCCTGGGATCTGGGAGATGAGCTTTTTAAAGTTCGCCATTCGAGCTTCGAGGCGCTTCTCGTACTCACTTCATGAGCGCTCGGTGACGAGGCACTCAGGTGGCCTATTGGTCATCGCTCCTGAAGGTCTACTCCCGAGATCTATCCATGCGGGCGTGTCCAAGTCTACAACTTCGTCCAAGTCATGGGCCAAATTCCTGCGGGGATCGGTGGCCTTTTTGCCGGTGGTCGGTTCCTCCACAATTGGTTGACTTTTGAGCGTGCTTTCCTTGCGGAGCCGATCGTTCTCCCTCTGCAGGGCGTGATTCATGGCGTGCAACTCCGTAATTCTGGAATCCATCTCCTTTACACGATTCTGGTTTTCTTCAGATTCCTCGGCTAGCCGCGCGATGATCGAGTTCAACATGTCGAGAGGCACGGCCTGCGCGCCACTGGTTTGCAAGGTCTGCTGAACCAGTTCATATATGGGAACGAGGCTCTTTGATCCAGTAGGTCCCGCCGGGGGACCTCCTGTTGGCTTCTTGCCTTGATTCCCTGATTTCTCGTTAGTGCCTGCCATTGAATCAAAGAAAAAGAAAAAGAGAGTAGTCTCAAGGGCCCCACGGTGGGCGCCAAATGTTGAGGTTCGAATTTCAGAGAAATAGGAGCCCTTGAAACTCTTATCAGATAGTGACAACTAATAGCAAGAAATCGGAAATAAATGACTAAGAAACCGCAGTTTGACGTGAAAACTAGAGAGAGAATAAGTGCGTGTAATAATCTAAATGACAAAACAGCAGCGTAACAACGTAATTTTCCTCTAGGAAGAATCGAATGCAAAAAATGAGCTCCATGCCCCTATTTATAGACAGGATAGAGGCAGGTAGGCAGTGGCTAACCCTAGGCGTCGATATCGGAATGGTTGCTGCTCTTTCGGAGGCAGTTAGGGCTTCAGCGTTCGGGCGCCGCTAGCAAGCTAGGGTTTTCTTCATGGATCGCCTCGACACCGACCTGCTTAACCCCTCGATGGCGAGGCACTTCGATCGTTGTCGACGAGGCTCTGACTTAATCTCGCTGGCTTTGGTGAGTCAGTCTTCTGGGCTGGACTTGTTTGTACATGCCGATTTTCCTATTGGGCTTGGGGACTTGGCCCCAACACACATATAAAAGCACAACCGTCACACATTCATCCCTACAGGCAAAAATGTATTCTTTGCACTTTTTGTTGTTGCTGCAAGTAAGAAATTGCCATCGTTACCCATCTCATGTGTGTAGAGTAGCAACAATGAAGAGTGAAAACGAAAGAGAGCAGAAAAAAGAGGAGATGAATACGTACAAGTTTCATTCTTCTCAAAACTCATTCACGAAAACTAGAATCTTTGAAACTTGGATTGTCGATTTTGCTATTTCTTCAGAGGAGTTTGCCGATGAAATCTTGCAATTCAGAAATTGAGAGAGAATGTGGTTAGGGAAGATAGAGAGAACGATATTGGGGACAAAAGGGATTAGGGGAGATAAAGGAGGGAACGATATTTGGGGGGGCAAAAGGGAGGGAAGGATGGTGAAAATTAAGATTTTTTTTTAATTTATTTTGTATTTATTTAGATATTATTAATTGGGATTAAAAAAAACTTTCCTCACACCAAATCTTGTCACCAATAAATTAGAGGGAAAATTAAAATTTCTCCCCTTTTTTTTATTAATTGTAAAGTGATACTTTTCCTAACATCATATATATCATGTTAGCAAAAATACTTAATATGATATGATATTATTTATAATTAAAGAATTGTATTTATGATATTATTTAATAATTAATTATATTTATTAGTTGTTTGATACTAATTTATCCTAACACTTGTTGGAATATATAGAGTGTTGTGACAGATTTGAAGTCATGTCACAAAAAGAGTGTCATAATAGATAAAATTTCTAGTAGTGTTATTAATAGAACTATTAATTAAGTTTATTCATTATGAAGAGATAATATAGGGTAACGCCCCCAACTGACCTTCCCTAATTTGGGGACAGGTTACATTGATGATCAGATTTTTCAAAACATAAATCTTAATTTAAATCAACGGAAGATTTTAATAAATTGAAAGTGATATTTAAATAACAAAAGAAGTCATACTTCGAGTTCAAAGTTTAAAGAAAATAACAATTTGTCCATAATAACATTTCAAAAGCGGGAAGGAAGGAACAAAGCGTGTAGCAGTGGTGTGTGTGCAGCGTAGTGGAGATATGCATATGCGGATGCATATTGAAATAATTATGTGTTCGAATTTACTATTGTAACATAAACAATTAGTACATAACAATACGAACGTATACTGCAGCATAAAATAAATATAAAATAAATTGCCACAAGTTTATTTCTAAACTTGTGAATACCTTACCAAATGTCTAGCACTGATAAAAACAATAACTCTGCACTATTAAAGTTATGCTTAAGTTTAACTGAAATATGTTACTGTTAAAGTTATTGAAAAGTTTAACATGTAAACATAGAATGAAGTACGCAGCGGATTTAAATATTTTCTGGGATTCATTTCTAAACCCCAGAGTGCCTCACGGCTAAAATGATTTCACTATGGAAAACGAGTTTACACAGTAAAACGAAAATATTAAAAAATATTGAATTTCTTCTTGGTTCACTCCCTTGAAGAAATTCAACAAAATACTCACTAACTATACAACACAAAACAAAACTAAAAGCTCCTCTACCGTATGATTCACTCTCCGGAGATAGATTCCACCTTAATCTTGTTGACTTTGTGCTAAATAATTCATGAGGGTGAGAGACCGAACGCTTGAAGAACTTCTTGAAGAATATTTTGATAATCTCAGTCACTCAACGTTCTCCACCCTTCAATCTTCCTTTCATTCAATCTTGGAGTGCACAATTGCTTATCCCACGTCCTTGCAGTCGTGGGTATGCTCTCCTTCCACGTCCACTTGCTCCTTAGCACAAACTAGAAGCTCCACAATAGCTCACGTGGGTGGTGGTTTGAATCGTGGAGGCACTCCCCTTTATTTTACCTAGAATAATAGTAAATATAATAATATATGGTTAGGATAAATAATATGCACGACCCCTGAAAAGTAGGACCTGAAAAGATATGGAATTAGGGTTGAAATATTCATCCCTAAAAATTAGGAAACGGTTGTAACCAACTCCCAGCAGACAGTAAGTATAACATTAACAACTCAGTGTCAAATTTTAATGTTAAACATTGAAATGTATACACAAACTCTTAGACTAGCAATCTCCCACTTAATGTTATACTTCCTTTTGCGATTCCATACTTCCACATAGAACAAGTTCATGTTTTAGCCATGATAAATAACAACATACTAAAATATGGATCATCCATAGTAAATCCATAAATAGTAAAGATAGTAAACAATGGATTATCCATAGCAAAGAAAAACATCAAATATTAAACGAGTACAAATGAGGTTAAAGGAATAAAAGAGCTCCTCCATAATGTTAACCTTTTGTTATCCTTTCATACTCCAGTTCATGGTGCAACCATGATAAATATACTAACAAAAAAAAGTGTTCCCTGCATATGAATCAACCATAATATAAATTAACAAATCATATGAAACTGCGAAGGGTAAGCTTAAACATCAAAGTGTCACACTATGGTGTTAAACATAAGTGTAACTCTGACACCAACAATAATATTCTCCCCCTTAAGCTTATCCTTCCAGTTTCCATTCCAAACCAAAGCATGGAACAACCATGATAAACCTAACATGGTATAACCATGATAAAACGTGGAGCAACCATGATAAACCTTTAAACATACATACCATATATGAAAACAAAACCAATGGATTAACCATCATAAACATTACCAAAACAAACCACAAAATTAAAGAAATAAAGAGAGTCTCCCTGAATCGCATGATGTCTCCCCCTGAATGGTAGCTGGAAGGAAAGCTTACAACTTCGACCTTTTATTTGATGTGTTGTGGTAGTCGGTTAAGTGCATTATCTTGAAAGAGAATATTCATTCATCATCATGATTGTCAGCACTCATTTCATAGGAAGATCTTGAACTTGGTACGATGCAAAGGTTAAAGATTGGCTAAACACAAAGAGACTCATGTAAGTTGTGACATCTCCATCATGTTCTTGAACGTCTTTGTATCTAATGAGTGCGTAGATAAGGCAGGGGTGCGACAACATAGTTGAATGAGACTTGGGGAGAGCCCTGCAAATGTTAGAGAATACAAGCTAAACAATTTATGAATAAATTAAACGATAGACCTTTACCGATGTGGTTGAGTAGTTCTGCTTGTTCTTTGGTCACTGCTGTTATACCATGTTGGTGTTAGACTTTTCAAAGTCTGACATGGGATCATCATCAATAGCAGTTGGTACAAGGGGTGTGATTTCCAATAGACTCTCCTTCCGATATTTTTCTCTTTCCTTAACTCTGTAATCCCTTTTTGAGCTCTCCACTTTCTGAGAAGGATCTACATGTAGTTCTCATCTGTTGTTGTGTCAGCATAGCAGTTTTCTTCTGGTGTGTTAGTGTTAGACTTTTCTGACACTTTTACATCTTAATCAGAACTTATGTGAGTTGAAAGTTTCTGTAGCTACTGCCCCTTCCTCTTTTTGGCTAGTTTTGCTTCCTCATCTTCAATTCACCGGGGTTGGAGGTTGATAGGATTATGGTGTTCTCCAGAAAGATTTGATACAGAGGTGATTCAGACAGAATAGCTTTAGATGCAGCATCAGATTTTTGTCTGCCTTGATTTGTTCATCTTTGACAGAGGGCATGTCAGACTTCTCTTCCGGACCACTAGGAGTGAATTTTGTAGTGATAATGGTTTTTCAGAGTCTAGAGGGTTAGAGATTTCAGCAGTAGGGTTTTCTGGGTTGAGGTTGAGAGGATGAAGGAGGCAGAGATTTAGGTTTCTCAGTCGATTCAGAGATATTAAAGGAGAGAGGAATAAGAGTAATGGGAGTAGGGTTTTGTTGACGATCAGTTATCACCTTTGAGAGGGACTCTTATAAAGTTTGAAGATCTCCTCAACTTAGTACCTCCTTGATCAGTTCTTGAATTTTTTTGTTCATAGTGACCTGAATTTAGAGAGGAAAAGTACGAAGAATACTATTGCACGAAGAACAAGAGTTTTTCTTGATTAGTGTGAGATGAAAAGATAGAGGTGAGAGGAGACATTTATATTTAAATAAGTAACAGTACAAATTGATAAAAGTGAAATCCTACGCAGCATAAACTCAAAAAACATAAAGACATAGTTCAACAAACACCGAAAATTAAGGGATTTCGAAATAGATGACTCAAATTTGAATTATGTAATGACTTCAGCACAAATAGTAGACTCCTAGACTTTAGATAACAAAAAATTATAAAAAAATACGAATTCGTGGAGGATAGCAATGAGAACAGAAAAGAAGCAACATGCATAAAAGTTTAACATGGTATATGTTAGAGTTACACATTGTGATATTATCAACATCCTTCCACAGAGGTTGTGTGCCTTATCATCGCCACCCTCTAGTACTAGTTGATTAAAAACTATTCTAATTCGTTGAGTTGCTTATATTTTCCACATGAACAGTGTTCTACCAACGTTCTGTCCATAGTACTAAATTTTGCAAGACAATGATTAGATTAAAACATCCAAGTTTTATAGTCAGAGAACCTCACTCTTGTGTTCCTAACTTTATAACTGGAAAATAAATCACACAAGAAACAAACTCTAACAATAACATGTAAACTTCAACGGGCAAAAGTAAGAACTCATTACTGAGAGGAATTGCACATCCCCAGGGCTTTTCGAATAAATGAAAGTCTTTCAAAGTCTAAAGCCTTGGTAAGAATGTCTGCTATTTGGTCCTTAGTTGGAACATATTTCCAAGTTACTAAATTCTTGTCCACTAAATCACGAATGAAAGGTTGCCTAATGTTAATGTGTTTAATGCGTGAGTGCTGGATAGGGTTTTTAGAAATCGCAATAGCATTAGCATTATCATATAAAAGTGTTAAGAGTTTCAGGCTTCGCACCATAATCATTTGACATTTGTTTCAACAAGAGTAGTTCTGAATAACACCTTGAGATTTTTGTGTACTTCGATTTAGCTGTTGAGATTGATGTATTCTTTTGGTCCTTATAGCCCAATATCATCACATTATCACGTATGTGAAACCAACTTCCTCTTGTATCCTTTTCATTGTCAACTTCACTTTTAATTTTCCTCAAATGTGACTCCACAAGGCAGATTTGATACCTGTCACTTACAACAACACTCGAAAACAAATTTGGGTGATTTGCAGCAAAGTATATACGGCCACTTATAACCCCTTCAAACAATGTTAGTTTAACACTAACAAGAACTTTGAAATTGTGCAGTTTAACATCAAATCTCATTAGAGTTCTCCTAAGTCTCAAATATTCTAGACAAAAATCACACATCAACCTCATAACATACTTGTTCTGAGGTATAAAAACATTCCTTTTAGTTTGATAAATTCTAAGACCTAGATAAAGGCTATATTTATCTATCATACTTATATAAAACATATAAGCAATAAATTTATAAAACGAATTATCAAGCAAAATAACAGAGGTACCAAACACACAATCATTGACATAAATTTTGACAATGATAAAAGAAATACTAATATTCTCAACACATAAAGTTTTATCCACATTGTCTCTTAAAATATTTATTTCAATGATAAATTGGATGAGGAAAGAGTACCTAGCTTGTGGTGCACGAGATTGAATGGATGTAAACATGAGATTGTCATTCAAATTCTCAAAAATATCATTAGGTTCATATTGAGTCAGTGAACCAGAAGATATACCATAGTCATCTTCAGGAATGCTGATGTTAGACTTCTCCTTCTTTGACAAATTGAAATCATCCTCTGGTCTAGGTACATGTACAATGTCCTTCTATGCTTGTTGATAGTGCTTTACTTTTCCTCATCTTCCTCTTCCTCTTCTAGGTATTTCTCTCTTTTGTTGGTTGATGATATCGTGATAGAGTCTTTCAGACCTACGAGATAGAAATAGAGAAATTCCAGCAGCTTTCAATCCTTCAGAGATGGCCTTCAAGTCGCCTGGATCATTTGCATTAATTGGGTTGTCAAACTCTCCTATGAAGATCTGTGCAACTGGAGGTTTTTTCAACCAAGGGCTCAGTGATTTCCGTTAAAGCGGGTTCACTGGTTGATTCTGGTAGAGGACTTGAGATTTCAACAGACTTGAGATTGTCAGGTTGAGATATTGTTGTAGTTTCAGACTCAACAATGGGAGGTACAACAACAGTAGTGTTGGGCTGTGAAAATTTTGGTGTTTCAGGTTCAGGTAGCTTCATCTCTATGTCAGAGGAAGTTTTTGGAGTTGATGTTAGACTTAGGAGAGGTTTAACATCTGTATTTGTTGTAGGTTCATTGACACTTTCACTGAGCTGGGACATGCCATTCTTTCATTCCTTATATAGGACAATCCATGCATTATCGAAAATTACATTCACAGACTCTTGAATGGTCTGGATATGTAAGTTAGATACTCGATAAACTCTATAATTAGTGAAATATTCAAGGATAAAATCATCATTATACCTTAGATTAGATATCAGAAGATAATCATGATCATCCAAAAAATTACAAACACATCCAAACACATGAAAATATCTAAGGTGGCTTATTCATTTTCGAAGTTTCATAAGAAATCATTTCAATACCTTGTATTGAATGTATCATATTCATTAAATGGCATGATGTATTCTCAGTTCTAATGATCAAAATTTCAGATATTGACATTATTTCAACCATTTTTAATTCAGCAATAATATTATGTTGAAGAGATTTAGGAGAACACAAATAAAGAGAGAAACAGTTACTTTTACAAATATTAGAAAACTCCTCATTCACAAATTCATTATCAATTCTAATTATAATTAGATTTGAATGATGAACCTTTTGAAGCTCTCTACACAACTTCTTTAGCCAGGAAAGCATATCATATATAGCTCTCATAAAGTCAACTTTAACAAATGTAGAAAAGTCATCAAAGCTCTCAAATTCTATTGACTCAATTAATCTCACTAACTTAAAGCAATGTGCGGTATAAATCATGCTCAACACAGAATATGATGACCTTGTTTGCTTACCTTTCAGACAATAATCACAAACCTCATCAATGTTGAAATTTAGTTTAGATAATCTTTTAAAACCGGTATGTTTAAGTGACTTCTTGTTGCTTCTAACATTTGTGTGCCCGATCTTTTGGTGACATAAACGATCTTCATCAGACTTGATTAAGGAGTATTTTCGATCTTAATCAACCTGATTACATTTGTTAAAGGACTGGAGTCCTTGAAAATCTGGTATGTTGAGAGTTTCTTTTCCTGTCATATGTCTAACATACTTATTGTTAGAGTACCATGTAACTGCAACATTAGTCTTCAACAAAGTATAATCAAAATATATCTCATAACATTGATTAATATTATCAGATTGGTTATCATTGAAAAACTTAATATTCTCATTAGCAACTTGTTGAGTGCACAAATTTTTAACATGACTTAGTCTCTGACAAAAACAAGACTTTAACTCACATTCAGATTTTCTATTAGTCATAGTAGTATCTTCCTTATAGATATTACCTTTATAATTTTCGTACTTAAATAATATAGGATATGCAAACAATAATTTGAAATATTTTAAACTATTGACATAAGAATGTCATACAACAAATCTAAATTTATCAAACACCATCAGCCTTAAAAACTCTAAAAATTAACAAATTAACCCCCATATCCCTTTGTATTAAGAAATCTTTGAGTTTAAGAGAGATATCCTTATCTTTGACAAATATAAACTTCTCTTTTTGCTTCTCACATTCTTTATCAAAAAGGTTGGAATAATGGCTGATTTGTTTACCAATCTTCAAGATATCTTCATTATTTAGCAGATCTTGAATCCTGTAATTGTTAGTACAGCCAGAAGAAATATTATTTAACTTGGTCATTTCATACCTGTTTGTAATATTCTCTGACACTAGAATGTTAGACGAAAGTGTAACATTATCATTGTCGGAGATGCTATTTTCAGAAATTTCAGACTCATCGTCATCATGCTCCTCATCTACACATTCCTATATTCTCCATGGAGACATAATGTATTCATAGAGGGGCTCTTCAACATCTAAGTCTTTCTTTGTAGAAACGCCACTTAAGATTTTTGACAATGTTGATGTTGAACTTTTTCTCCCGAATTGTGGACTGATAATTTTCTCGAACTTGTTTATCACTTTCACTTATGTCATATGATTCGATTGATCTTTGTCCAATAGATCATCATCTAACTCTTCTTCAATTTCTTCTACCTTTGGGATGTTGGTTGGACTTGTATCT
The DNA here is from genome assembly GCA_026898455.1 of Plectranthus barbatus. Lineage (NCBI taxonomy): Eukaryota > Viridiplantae > Streptophyta > Magnoliopsida > Lamiales > Lamiaceae > Plectranthus > Plectranthus barbatus. Next base: position 22,090 of record JAPKLW010003709.1, read on the forward strand.
CTAACATCTCTTAAATTGAAGGTTAAGCTCTTGATTTTTCCTCCGATTTTTGTTCCACCAATTTCAATTCAGATAAAGACAAAACACTTACCAAATCTGCAATCTTCAAAGTTTCAACATCTCTCACTTCTTTGATTTCGGACACGTTAATGTTAAACTTTTCTGGCAGCGACTCTAACATCTTGCTGACCAGCCTTCCATGACTGATTGGTTCACCTAGAGCTTGAGCTTCATTTGCCATGGATATAATCTTCTCATAAAATGATAAGATGGTCTCCCCTTCTAACATCCTCAAATTCTCAAATTTGTTGGTGAGGATCCGCATCTTTGACATTCTAACACTAGTGGTTCCCTCAAACTTGCCTTGAAGTATCCACCATGCTTCTCTTGCTTCTGAACATTTGGAAATAAGCCTGAAAGATGCAACATCAACAGAAACAAGTATAGATTTAAGTGTTGTAGTGTTAAAGTTAGAGATTGTCCTTTCACTTTGCGTCCATTGTTGTTCCGATTTGAGTGACACCAACATCTTATCTGAATTCGTTGGATCTGGTATTGACACTTTTGGAGGTATCCATCCATCTATCACAGCAGGCCATGTTTTTTCATCCAATGACTTGATGTACATCTTCATTCATGACTTCCATATATAGTAGTTGTTGCCATAGTTATCAAGAATGGGTGGTCTACTTACTGAATTCGATGAATTCATTGTAGTAAATTTGCACTGCAGGAACTTGCTACTTAGTCCGTCAAATAGATGCTCTGATACCAATTGAAATAATTATGTGCCCGAATTTACTACTGTAACATAAACAATCAGTACATAACAATACGAACGTATACTGCAGCATAAAATAAATATAAAATAAATTGCCACGAATTTATTTCTAAAGTTGTGAATACCTTACCAAATATCTAGCACTGATAAAAACAATAACTCTGCACTGTTAAGGTTATGCTTAAGTTTAACTGAAACATGTTACCATTAAAGTTATTAAAAAGTTTAACATGTAAACATAGAATGAAGTACGCAATGGATTTAAATATTTTCTGGGATTTATTTCTAAACCCCAGAGTGCCTCACGGCTAAAATGGTTTCACTATGGAAAACGAGTTTACACAATAAAATGAAAATATTAAAAACTATGGAATTTCTTCTTGGTTCACTCCCTTGAAGAAATTCAACAAAATACTCACTAACTATACAACACAAAACAAAACTAAAAGCTCCTCTACCATAGGATTCACTCTCCGGAGAAAGATTCCACCTTAATCTTGTTGACTTTGTGCTGAATAATTCGTGAGGGTGAGAGACCGAACGCTTGAAGAACTTCTTGAAGAATATTTTGATAATCTCAGTCACTCAACGTTCTCCACCCTTCAATCTTCCTTTTATTCAATCTTGGAGTGCACAATTGCCTATCCCATGTCCTTGCAGTCGTGGGTATGCTCTCCTTCCACGTCCACTTGCTCCTTAGCACAAACTAGAAGCTCCACAATAGCTCACGTGGGTGGTGGTTTGAATCGTGGAGGCACTCCCCTTTATTTTACCTAGAATAATAGTAAATATAATAATATATGGTTAGGATAAATAATATGCACGACTCCTGAAAAGTAGGACCTGAAAAGATATGGAATTAGGGTTGAAATATTCGTTACTAAAATTAGGAAACAGTTGTAATCAACTCCCAGCAGACAGTAAGTATAACATTAACAAGTCAGTGTCAAACTTGATGTTAAACATTAAAATGTTTAACATACACAAACTCTGACACTAGCACATATATCAGGATCTTTAAATCTGATACTCTTCACCTCGCCTATTTACACCCCTTTGTACTCCAATCCTTGCTGCTCAACCTGCGTATTTTAGAAACAATACGAGGGACTGAGTACTAATGTACCCAATGTAAAACATGCCCGAAAAACATACAATATATAAGAATGCTATGCAACTCACACGGATGGACACGGGGTTTTGTTGAAAGGAACCGTGACATCCAAACATTTTATTTGCACTTGCTATTTTACATGATATTATATCTGTTTTATGGGGTTGTAACTGGAAGTTGGTCGGCTTCCAAGTTACGATGATCAGTTAGGAATGAATACACACTCAACCTATTGTCATCTAAGTGCACTAGTCTCAAAATTTACGTTTGAGACCCGATTGTTTATAAATACACCTGGATCCACAAACATGTGGAGGCTTTTCACCCCACTTCATTAATACGTGGGGGATGTACACCCCACTTCACAATATGTGGGGGCTGTTCACCCCATTTCACAATTTGTAGGGGCTTTTCACGCTACTTCAAACTCATTAGTATAACTCTCTGCCGATGGAAATCGACAAATGACAGATATAATAGCACAAAACATGCATAGCATCTCATTTAAAAATAAAACATTTTTGAAAAGAAAACACATTTTTGCTTTTATACTCAAATAGTTTCCCACCTGGTGTTAGGCTTCAAATATAGATGCTTTCCCGCGAATTGAGCTTTTCTTCCTCAACTTCAACCTCCTACAACATTATCAGGGCCAACTAATTAGGATAGACAATCTAGGACAACGGCGATCTCAACCAAATCCAAGTAGCCCATTCATAATCGAAATCAAACTAAACATAATTTCCATAATTCCCTTCGATCCAATCCAACAATATCAACGACTTAAACCACATCCAAACGCATGCTTTCAAGCCTAACATGCTTCCAAAATCATAATATAAACTCATGGTTCGAATATAACTCGAATAGAAAAGAAAACGGAACAAGAAAATATGAAACCTCATCTCTGGTTTCTGCGTCGATCGACGGGAATTCTGCGTCTATCGACAGCAAGATGCGTCGATCGACATGAAGCTCATCGACCAACCTTCCAGCTCAATGCGCCCCGGAGTCGACAAACTCGACGTCGATCGACGGCTTCCCCACGTCGATCGACGTGCCCACATAGATCAATGGTGAAGCTGCGTCGATCGACGTGAGTCGCCTTCTCTGGCGACTCGTGCGGCTGACCTGTAACTCCCGATTTCTTCCGATCTGGCCATCCAAACTAACATGCAATTACATCTCTAAGGTCCTAGACTCATAGGTAACACGATTACATGCACTAAGACTCGAAAAACATGACAAAAAACGAGGTGGGTGAAGCTCACCAGAAAATCGTAACTCACGATGGCGACGCTTGATTCCGGCGAGCAAACTCTGCTTTCAGGGTACCAACACGGTCTCTACAAAGTTAGGCACATGATTAAATGATCCTCAACTCAAGATATTCAACCAAGAACAAGATCTAAAGCTGGGAATTCAAAATCTTACCAAAATGAGAATCCAACTTCTTTTTACAATATCTCCCTCAATCCACGTCCTCTCGGAGTCCACCTTAGTTCGAAACGAAGCTGGGAGGACAAGCTCTCAAATGGTGGTGGTCTCATGGTCTGGGGTGGCTGGAGTCGGCCGGAAACTCGCCGGTAAAGGGGCTGACGGGTTTGGGGTTTTTTGGAATGGGGATATATCTCTCTCTCTCTCTCTCTAGCTTGGAAGGTGGTAAGTGAGTAATGAATATATCACTCTTGAATATATATGTTCTAATAATATTCCTCCTATAATTATATGTATAATTATGTATATATATCTATATTCCAAATTCATTTCCCATAATAATGAAATTATTTCTCCCTAAGTTAAATAATAGAAGACACAACCCCTCCAATAAATCCATAATATAAGGGAATTTATCCTTACTATCAAATATCATAAATGTCATGCATATACTTCCAAAAACAATACATGCTACACCATGCCTCAATTTAACCTTCAATCCATGATATAATCCCACCTTATATCATTTTCCAAGAGATCTTGATAATTCCTTCCAATTTGAATAAATAAATCCAAGCTCGATTTAGGGAATTCGATTATTCGATCGCGATAAAATAAATTCAAAAACTCGCAAAATAAAATAAATACTCAAAATTAAGGGAAATTCTCTTTGTTATAACGAATAACCGTTACAAAAGTTTAATTACAGGCGGGGTATTACATCCCCTCCCCCTTATAAAAATTTCATCCCGAAATTTAAAATGCTTCGAAAAGCTCAGGATATTTTTCTTTCATCCTCTCCTCAATTTCCCATGTCGCTTCTTCACGCCCATGGTGACTCCATAACACCTTTACGAGCGGAATCGACTTATTTCTCAGCTCCTGAATCTTGCGGTCCAAAATTGCTTCTGGTCGTTCTTCGTACTGCAAATTCAAGCTCAAAATCACTTCCTCATAGCGGATCATGTGTCTGGGATCATATACATACTTCCTCAGTTGAGACACGTGAAACACACTATGCACGTTACCCATACTCGGGGGTAGTGCTAATCTATAAGCCACTGGACCAATGCGCTCCAATATCTCATAAGGTCCCACATAGCGCGGTCGTAGTTTACCTCTCACTCCAAATCTTACTATTCCTTTGGAAGGTGAAACCTTGAGGAATACCTTATCCCCTACATCAAAATACAGCTCGGCCCTTCTCGAATCAGCATAGGACTTCTGCCTGCTCTGGGCTTCTCTGATTCTCTCTCGGATCTGACGGACTATTTCAATCATCTCACTCACAGCGTCAGGTCCGATCATCTTTCTTTCTCCTACCTCATCCCAGTACAGAGGTGAACGATATTTTCTTCCATACAACGCTTCATAGGGAGCCATCCTGATTGTTGCCTGATAACTGTTATTGTAAGCAAACTCAATCAAAGGCAAAATTGGCTCCCAACCACCTCCTCGATCCAAAACTACCATTCTTAACATGTCCTCGAGAGTTTGAATGGTCCTCTTGGATTGACCATTTGATTGGGGGTGAAACACCGTGCTAAAATTCAGTCAAGTCCCCAACTCTTGTTGTAAGCTCATCCAAAAGTGAGATGTAAACTTTGCATCTCTATCAAACGTAATAGATTTCGGCACTCCGTGCAGTCTGACAATCTCTCGGACATATAACTGAGCCAACTTATCTGACCCATAGTTTACTTTGATCGGCAAAAAGTGGGCACTCTTCGTCAGACGATCCACTATGACCCATATCACCGTATTTCCTTTCTGTGACTTTGGCAACCCCGTCACAAAGTCCATGGTGATATGTTCCCATTTCCACTCAGGGATGTCTAACGGCTGCAACTTCCCGTACGGTCGTTGATGCAACGCTTTGACTTGCTGGCATGACAGAAATTTTTCTACATACAAGGCTACATCCTTTTTCATACCATCCCACCAGTACTTCGTCTTTAGATCTTGATACATTTTAGTACTTCCTGGGTGAGCCGTATACGGCGTATCATGAGCCTCACTCAAAATCTCGTTCCTCAGTTGTTCACTGTTTGGCACTAGGATTCTATCTCTGAACAGTAAAGCATTATCAGGTGCCTCCCGATATTCTCCCACCAGCTTGACTTTCAATTTCTGGCGCAGCTTCTCAATTTCTTCTTCCCCTCTCTGTGCCTCTATAATTCTTTCTCTTAGATCTGGCACTACGGTCAAAGTTGCTACTTCACACATCTTCCTCTCCGAAGGCGATATTACTTCCAAACAAAGTTTCTCGAACTCTCTGATTGGTCTGCCTTCTTTTGTAAGCATGCAACCCAACTGAGCTTCTCCTTTCCCGCTCAAGGCATCGGCTACTGAATTTTCCTTGCCTGGGTGATAGTTTATCGTTAAATCGTAATCATTTACGAGTTCCAACCATCTTCTTTGCCTCATATTCAAATTCTTTTGTTCGAAGAAATACTTCAAACTTTTATGATCCGTGAATATGGCACACTTCACTCTATATAGATGGTGTCTCCAAATCTTTAACGCATAGATTACGGCTGCTAGTTCCAAATCATGAGTCGGATAATTCACTTCGTGTGGTCTTAACTGCCTCGACGCATAAGCTATCAACTTTTATCTTGCATCAACACACAACCTAGCCCATTCTTAGATGCATCGGTGTAAACCTCAAAATTCTTATCTGATTCAGGCACTGCTACGATAGGTGCGGTCATCCATAACTGCTTCAACTTCTGAAAACTCTCTTCGCATTCCTTCGTCCACACAAACTCACACCCTTCTGAAGTAACTGCGTCATTGGCTTTGCAATCTTTGAGAAGCCCTCGATGAACCTTCTGTAATAACCAACCAATCCAAGGAAACTGTGAATCTCATTCGGCGTCGTCGGTGATTTCCAGTCTATCACCGTCTGAATCTTGGCTGGATCCACTTTGATTCTATCAGCCGAAACAATGTGACCCAAGAATGTCACTTCTCTCAGCCAAAATTCGCATTTGCTGAACTTTGCATTCAACTTCTCATCCCTTAAGGTTTGTAACACCGTTCTCAGATGTTGCTCATGTTCTACTTCGCTCTTCGAGTATATTAGAATGTCATCAAGGAATACCAAAATGAAGTTATCGATATACGGATGAAATACTTGATTCATCAAGTCCATGAACACTGCCGGAGCATTTGTGAGTCCAAACGACATTACTATAAACTGGTAATGACCATATCTGGTTCTGAACGCCGTCTTCGGGATGTCCTCCTTCCTGATCTTCAACTGATGATACCCCAATCAAAGATCGATCTTAGAAAATACTTTTGCTCCCTTGAGCTGATCAAATAGATCATCAATCCTTGGCAAAGGGTAACAATTCTTCAGCGTCAGCTTATTCAACTCCCGGTAATCAATGCACATACGCATTGACCCATCCTTCTTCATTACAAAAAGAACCGGTGCTTCCCACGGTGACATGCTCGGTCGAATATAACCCATGTCCAACAGCTCCTGTAGTTGGACCTTAAACTCTTGCAACTCTTTCGGGGCCATACAGTACGACGCTTTGAAAATTGGTGCTGCTCCCGGTTCCAGGTCAATGGTGAATTCCACCTGTCTATCTGGCGGTAACCCTGGTAACTCCTTCAGGAACACATCTTCGTACTCCCTTACTATAGGTACATCTTAAACTGTTAGCTCTGACTTCTCCTCCCCTTCCAAATACACCAAAAAGACTTGATTCTCTGCCTTACTTAACAACTTTGATGCTTGAATTGCTGAAATCACAGGCACTCTCTGCCTTCTTCTGAACCCATACACAAACGACTCTTGATCCCCTTGCTGCGGAATAATCACCCTCCTCTCGCGACATAAGATCATCGCCTTATTCTCCGACAGCCAATCCATCCCTAGGATCACGTCTACATCTTGAATATCTAGTACATTCATTTTTGCCACTTGAATCTCGCTCTCATTTAACTTGATTTTCAAGTCTAGACATACTAAGGTAGAAATAGTGGTTTCTCATGAAGGTATAGCTACGTTCAAGTCTTGACTATTCCTTTCTACCTTAAGATCTAGTGCCTCAAATCATGCAGAAGAAATGAATGTATGCGATGCTCCAGTATCAAACAATACCATAACAGGTATATCATTAATAGATCCCATACCTGCCAGATTTCCTTCGTCGCGATTTCCATCCAAGGCATACGCTCTAGCCCTCCTTGGTTGTTCAACTCCACCTTGTTGATTCCCTTCCTGGATTCTCGGTGGCACTTGATTACCCTACCGGCCTCCTCCTTGATTTCCAGCATTGCCTCTCCAAGGCTTGCGGTTGCCTCTGATTGCTCTCAGCTGCTGATTCACAGGCCTCTGGAAGTTCTAATGATTCCCACCTCCTGCCTGTGGGGTCGGACAGTGGTTGGCATAGTGCCCTTGGCCTCCGCAGTTAAAGCATCTCACCACATTCCGCTGGCAGTCCCCGGTGTGCCATCTACCACACCTCTGACAGTTCTGCTGGCCTGCATCTCTCTGATCACGCCTTGGGGCCATCTGGGGTTGTTTCTCTAGTTGTACTGATTATCATTCCTCCCCTGAAAGTTCTAATGCCGGCCTTGATCCTGGCGCTTCTGACTGCCCTTCCCCTGCACAAATTGCCTTGGCAGTTCTTCCCATTTCCTCTTCTGGATTGGGGTTGGTGCTTGCACTTCTTGCACTTCCCACTCTGGCATTTTCTTTTTGTTCTTGGACGCCTCTATGTCCAGTGCATGGCTCAGCAGTTCCTGGTAGTTCAAGCCCTTCATCGTTGCCAGCTGGGTGCGAATCTCCTCCTGCAAACCCTCTTTAAACTTATCAGCCATCTTCTGTGGCGTATCCGCCAGATGCGGCGCCATCTGTAGCAACTCACCAAACTTGGTGTCGTATTCCTCCACTGATTACTTCCCTTGCTCGAATAGGAAGAACTCTACTTCCCTCTCCTTTCTGTACTGCTTCGGAATGTATTTCTCATACAGAGCTTCTTTAAACTTATCCCAATTCAGCTGGGCTCTTTCCTCAGGTGCCACTGACTTCACATACGTCTCCCACCACCTATCTGCTTTCTCTTTTAACTGATAAGACATACAACTGATTTTCTCTGATTCTGAGCACGCATGTTCCTAAAAATCTTTTCAAGCTTACAGACCCAATCTTCCGTAGCCACTTGCCCTCCTGTCCCATCAAACGTGGGAGGTTGCTGCTTTCTGAACGTTTTCACCCACTTGACTGAGGAAGTCGCGGGTGCTCCTCCTGGCGGTGGTGGAAAATGTTCGCCTTGTGCTGCTGCACTGTCATCCTCAGACAGTATCTCATATTCCTCGTATCCCTGATTAACAGGAACCTCTTCCCAATTCTGATCTTCATTCTCGTATTGCAGATTAACTCTTCCGCGACCTCTACCTCTTTGGCCTCTTCCGCAGCCTCGGCCTCGGTCTCTCCCTCGGCTGCGTCCTCTACCTCTTCCCTGGTCTATAAACTCCATTATCTTTCTCTGCAAAACAACACCAATTAGCAACTTCACAATAATCTCGTGAGATAACATCCATCTTAATAATCAACATCATCATCCATCCATTACTTAATCAAAAGCTTTAAAAACAACCATCATTAATAGCATAACCAGAAATAATCCATCAATATCCAAATAAAACCAAACTACAATCATCCTCTCGCAATACATCACATAAAAGATCCACAAAACATAGCAAAGGTACAACAATAACATCATAAAGATGTCACAAATACAACCACTAAACCATGGAATAACAGCACAACACAATTCAATAGGATCCCTCAGATGGATCCTCCTCCTCCTCTTCCTCCTCATCGTCAGCCTTCGTCTTTCCTTTTCCTCCATCTTGAGTCGCTGACCTCCTCCCTCTGCTACCCTCGGTATCACTGGATATACAAATCAGCGCATGAGCAGTCCCGTATCCTCCAAACATATCTGCCCATCCACTCTCTGTGGGTCTTGGCCACATCTCCGCACTGCGTGTACCTGCATCAGGTGCTAGATACGCCTGACTGGGCTCTCCAGCATATAGTGGTGGCTGAATGGACGGTGCAGGTAGGTCGCAAAATCCTAGAGGCCCCATGGAGTCCTGGTGCCGAGATGCACCCTGAACTGATGACGTGGAGAAGTCGCACCAAGCATACGGGTCATAAGCTCTTCCATGTTGAACCCCGGGCTGAGGTGGTGTATAAGCTGCCGAAGGTGTACGAGGTATAGGTTGAACTCTCGGATGTGACATAGGCCCTGCTGCAGACGCCTGTGTACCTCTGGATGAAGCAGGTGAAGGGTTCCCGTCAGCAATAACCTTCCGGATCAAATCTGCCATGATACATCGAAAGCTCGCTACGGTGCCTGTCACACTATCGTTGTACAACCTAGTCAATATCAACACCCAGTTAGTCCACCGGTCTGGCATAAGGTTAAGAATCCTCTCTATCGCCTCTCGATCAGTAACTCCGAGATAACGCACTCTCTCCCATAACGCTAGGTAATCCACGAAAGTAAAGTTCTAAGTTCAAGTAACAATGGGTGTCATTTCACTCCACCCTTACAACGCAAACTCACATCAACCAACCCACCCAAAGTAAATGTCTTTTCAAGGTCCACAGTTAACTAGTTAGTCCTGATCCCTCCTAATGAACTTCAGAATCATCACACAAATACACCACGCTTACATCTCAATACACAATTTAGCACATCTATAACCATAACACCATAATTTCACACTGCTTGCAATAATTTCAAGAATCAATCAAATCAGTTTCAAACCACTTTTGCAAAAAGAGTCACCTCATCGGTGCCAAATTAAAACAATTTCCAAAATTTTCACAATCTCAAATTTTCTCAAATCACAACAACTTTCAAACATCATCTTTCAACTCATTTTCATCAACAATCTGCCACCTCACACATGATACCGTACGTGCCGAAATATGATTCAATAGTAACAGTATTGTTTTTGGGATAATCAATGCATAATTATATCCTCACATTAACTGAAAAATCTCCACACTATTTATTATGCGATTTGAACATAAATGATTTGCTCTTTGATAGAGATTGCACTTTTTGCATTTCTATGATTGCACTTTATACATCATTATGCATTTTAATAATCTTAATTTAGCTTTTTAAATATATTATGCTATAATATATGTGTATAAAATGCGCACACATTTTTTTAAGGAAAACTCAAATGTAATATTGATAGTTTTGCTTATACATATATATTGGAAAACCCTCCAATATATCCCAAAATACTTAATTAGGAAATTTTGTCCTAGTTCTTTTTCTTTAGAAAAATATATCTTAATATTTCATTCCATTATGTTAAAATATCATTTGTTATTAACGGTGTTAATCTCGTGCTGATTTACACGTTAAATGTCCACATGTTTGTGTAGATTTGTTGACTCATACATTAAATATCCACATATAAATAATATTAATTTTTTTATTTATAATTTTTATAAACAATATAATTTTAAGAAATTTTCACCCTCCCCCACTCTTCTTCTCTCCCTCTACCCTCCGTTTCTCTCCCTTTCCCCTCCGTCCATCTCTTTCATTATCTCTCCCCCACCGTCCCTCATCCCCTTTCCCATCTCTTTCGATGTCCATTTTCCCCTTCTTCTATCTCTCCTCCTTCCCTCGTCACCGACTCACCCTTTGCTCCTCTTTTCATCATTCCTCCTACCATCTATATATAACCACAACTCAAATGAAATTCAATTAAACAATATGTCAACAAAATAAAATCACATAGTAATCGATTAGTTTTAATAATTTATTAAGACCCTAAATTGAAGCATATTTTAACCTAATAACTTATTTTCATTTTAATGGAGAGAGAACTATGGCCAAAGAGAAGAGAGGATGAAAGGGGAGGAAAGAGAGGAGAGGGAGGGGAGGGGTGACCATGGATGGGGGCGACGAACACGAGAGGAGACGAAAAAAACATCTGAATTTTTTATTTTTTAAAATTTTTAATTAAAATATAAAAAAATAAATTTATATCATTTAGATATATATCTGTAATGAGTGAGTCAACGACACATAGACATTTAACGTGTGAGTCAGCACGAAATTAACATTGATAATGATGGAGGACATTTTTACATAATAGATTGAAACATTGGGATATATTGAAGGGATTTTCTCCATATATAATCTCTCTTTCTCTCTCTCTCTCTCTCTCTATATATATATATATATATATATATATATATATATATATATAGGTTAGATCATATGAGAATAGATGTTAATGTAAGAAATGAGAATAAATCTCAGCCTTTGATTTCACAAGATCTGCGGTCATGCTTTAATAATTTCCGTCTTCATTTTATCCTCCGCGAACTTCATTATTACATATTTAAGGGTATCATTGTCATTTAGCCTGATGATATCTTCCTCAAATAATTTCCATTTTCATTTTATCCTCCGCGAACTTCATTATTACATATTTAGATTTCTAATTCCTTTTCAATTTCGATTTTTCATCAAATTTCAATTGTCTTGTTGAGTCATCCAATACTCTAAAATTAAATTAAATTTAATTATTATTTAATTGAATTTTCTAATTTAATGAAGTTTTAAATAGATAAAATAAATTTAACATATTTTTCTGAAAAATTGATTATATTTTTATTTAATTTAATTTTTCCCATTTGATGAAATATAGAGAAGATAAAATGAAGAGAACTGTTTCTAAAAATTTGATTTTTTTTTCTTTTAATGATGTATATAGGAGATAAAATGACGAGAACTGAAATAATTTTTTGGAAAAATTGATATTGTTTTTATTTAATTTAATTTTTTCCATTCAATGAAGTATAGAGGAGATAAAATGAAGAGAACTATTTCTAAAATTTTGATTTTTTTGTTTAATGATGTATATAGGAGATAAAATGAAGAGAATTGAAATTATTTTTTTCGAAAAATTAATTTTATTTTTATTTAATTTATTTTATAATGAACAATAATTGAGATAAAATGAAGAATGATTAAGATATAATGAAGAACTGCTAAGATAAAATGCATGTCACGTATAACATCAAAATTCACATCGAATTTATTTTATAATGAATCACATTTTAGATAAAATGAAGAATAACTAAGATATAATGAAGAACTGCTATGATAAAATGCATGTCACATGTAACATCAAAATTCGAATCGAATTTATTTTATAATGATTCGCAATTGAGATAAAATGAAGTATAGCTAAGATAAAATGAAGTATAACTAAGATAAAATGAAGTATATAATACATAAAATGAACAAAACACAACTTTTGCGCCCTGTACGTTCGTAATGACTATGTTGCCCTTCAATGAAGTAAAATGAGGATATTATGCCGCGTTTTTTGTTAAAGCTCTTATATAATCTGGATCGTTGATGTTGTCAAATCTATGGACGAGATTTATTCTCATTTCTCATGATAAGGGCTATTCTCACCAGATCAGCCCCCTATATATATATATATATATATTAAAATAACAACGAAGGGTATAATTGTAAAATTACCGTTGTATTTATGATTTACACTACTAGAAATTCGGTCTATCCCAACAGTAACAGATGTTGTTAATTAATAGTTATACTGACACATGTAGCTATCCTCACAGTCATATACCCTGTTGTCCCAAAAGGTGTCATAATAGAGTTGAGACTTATAATAACAGTAATGGTGTCATTATAACCCAACCAATTATCACAATATTGCTTGTTAGGAAAATATGTGTTAAGTGACATAGTTAAGTGTCATTATAATCCTACATCTTCTCGCACATATACATGTCACAAAAATGCATCTAAAGTAACAAGGTTCGATGTGAGCATAAATCATTAACTTCACATATTTACCTGTTGAGAAAATAAACCTAAATTAACAAATTTCACTGTTGGTAAAACTATTTTTGCTAACAAATAGTGTCATAAAAGACCATTTTCATCAAATACACATTTTATATATTTTTTACAATCTAAACATCAATAAACAAAATAAACAATTCAATAAATAGCTTTCAAATGAAATTTGCTAAAAATATATTTAATACAAAATTCAAGTAATTTGACTAGATCTTCGTAAAATTACAAAAGTACTCATATTCATAAATAAAAGATAGCAAACAATTCCAAAATCTTTTAAAAAGGCTAGTCCGAATCAAGTGCTCGTCACTGTCAATTGCATCTTTTATTTCCAGCTCAACCTAGTTCGGCCCCAACTGACATCCACGAACAAAAGAGAACAAGAATAAAAAGTATTATTTAGATGTAATATAATTTATATACTAATAATGAATAAATATGAAGAAATTGATACATACGGAACATTGAAGGTATCGTCAAGGAAAACTGAGGCCAATTGCTTAGCTGAAGTAGAAATATCCATTTAAAAACTAGGAAAAAAATATTTTAAGATGTCATCACATTGGCAGTAAGAAAACTAACCCCCTCTCTAACAGAATAAAATAGAGTATTGTGTGACATTGAATTTTGACTACTAACTCATTTGCTATGAAACTTAATATAGCAAATAAAATGATTTTTAAGAATAAAGTACAAAAATGATAAGGAAGACATGAAGTCACTACATAATAGTCACAGTATAAAGAATCTACCATATGAGTGAAAGGTAGAACCAAGGTGTGTAGAAATTTGATATCAGTTATTATTGAATTGCAACATCTCAACATTAAATTCACCAAAATCTATAACTCCATTCCAATTTGTGAAATTTGTAGTGAGCCCAAAGAATCTCATAACACTTACAGTAGACTCGTGTCTAATCTGTTGAGGATAGCAATTTGTCATAACATTCCTGCAAGACAAATATGAAAAGCAATAACATTTTCATTGTCACGCAGACAACTTGGTTGCTAATTGAAGATACTAACAAAAATCACGAGGATACACAAATAGCAAATGCAGCTACGTTCCATATCACTGAAATAATAATAGCAACGAAGCTATCACAATCATGTTATCAAGATACTAACAACAACTCTTTTATCTTCTCCAAAAATTAATTTACGATATAGAAATAGCAAATGCAGAAAACAGAGAAAAATACCTGAGAAGAAGAGGTTTTCTTGTTCGCCAGCACAACACAACCAACCAAATTTACCACTTAGACTCTAAAAACCAATAGTTTCAGAGTTGGCTGAGCAGTCAACTAGTGTCAGTCCTGTCAATACAAACATGACCATATAGTCAAAATATAGTAATGTAATATGTTTCCAAGCCCAAATGAATATGATATGAATTCCCACCAGCTTCTATAGGAAAAAAACACAAGTAAAGAAGGAAATGACTGTTATATTAGACAACATGTACCTAGAATTTCTTAAGATGTTAAGAATAAAGTCATAAATCACCAAAAATAATAAGCCAAATTGTTCTACTTCACTTTCACATGAAATTTCAGTCTATTTAATTTATTAAGAAAGTATGTAAAGGCAATACCTTTTGAGTATCTTTAGTAGAGTACATAGATTTCAAGTATCTTGTATGTCTCTGAGTTGGAAGATTTGATTTGAAGCTCAA
>JAPKLW010003710.1:0-31825 GCA_026898455.1 Plectranthus barbatus
TTTTACTTTTATTTTTGTTGTATATAAAGGACGGTAAGATGATCAATTATGACTATACTTTTTTAAATTAACCAATTTCATATATTTAATAAGGGCAAATATCATTTTAATCCCTAAATTTGTTATTTTTGTAAAAAAAAAATTAATATTTTTAAAATCGCAATTATATTCCTAACAATTGTACATTTTAACAAATTAATTCCGAACATTCCAAATATATAATTTAATTCCTAATATATATATATATTTTATTTTTACAATTTAGTACCCAATATATACAAGGTTTATATCTTAATTCCCGCACTTATAAAGTTGCATTTAGTCCTAATATTTACAAAATCACATTTTTACTACTAACGTATATATGTTTTTGTAATTTAATTAGAAAACAATGTGCATTTGTAATATTATATTTTAATTCCTAATATATTTAATTTTCAAAAAATGTTCATTTTTATATTTTAATTTCTATTTAATTTCTATTTCTTATAATTTATCTTATAAATATTAAAAATCAAAATATAAAATTACGTTTTCAGATTTTGCATTTTAACTCCTAATATTAATCTATTTTAGTAAAAAAGAATTGTATTTTCATTTATAACAAATGCTCATTTTTGCATAATAAAATCAAATATAATTAAAGTTATATTTTAATTTTCAATATTTATGAGTTAAATTGTAGAAAAATAAACAATTATTATAAATTAAATTATAAAATTAAAACAATTTTAAGAATTAATTTATTTTGCAATAAATATAAAAAAACAGGAATTCAAATGTAAATTGTTAGGTTATTTTATAATTAAATATTAAAAATAGATAAGTGTTAGTAGTAAAAATGTAATTTAGTAAATCCTAGGAATTAAAATGCAAATATATAAATTTTGGGAATTAAAATGCAATAATTAACTAATGATAGGAATTAAATTGTATGTTTGAAACGTTAAGAATTACATTGCAGAAATAGACAAACATTAGGAATTTGCAATTAGTCCATTTAATAATTAGAATGCATTGTCTCCTGCTTGGGGTACTGTAGTGGTGAAAACATTTTGTGTTAGGAAGTATTCCTACCTAATTGTTGTTTTGATGTGTCAAAAGTTTGTATAAAAATCACCAAGTTAGGAGTGTCTCGATTAGCTTAGTTCACAAACTTATGAAGTCCTTTTAGGATATATCGAGTTTTAAAAGAACTGACGAAGCTGATCAAGATAAACTAGATAGAAATACAAAACCCCAGTTTGGATCGTGCGGAGTATGGAGAGACCAACTACTAGTTTGGAGCTGATGACTAAGAGAAATTGACGGACGACACCAGCCTGGATCACCTCTAGTTTACAAAGTTAGTTCATACTCGCATGAAGAGACAAAGAGAACAAGTCAGAGTGATCACCGAAGATCAGCCTTTAAATTTGAAGATTTATTAAAGATTGATGAAGCACCAACCAGTTTAGACTCCCCGAATTGATAGAGCCATTCCGACACAAAAGTAGGATGTCAACATCCTGTGTTAGAAAAGGATGTAGCAGGTGCTGAACCTCAGGAAAAGTGCTTTGCTTTCGTCAGAACAGAGACACATCAGATTGGACAATGCTCTAATGTCTCTAAACGACTACAATTTGAATTGCTCACACTTCGTCTATAAATAGACGAAGTACTCAAAGCAATTCATATAGAAACGAGGAAAAAACACTGAAACTCTGCTAAAGTAAAAACTCGACCCTTTCTATCATCAAGGCTATCTCTAAGCCTTCCATGTGTCATTTATTCTATTGGTGTTCTTTCTCTCCTAGCTAGAACACAACAACCACTGTAGATATCCAATAGTGATTCTTACGGGTGTCTAGCCGATCAATTCGATAGTTTGGGAGGAACTATAAAGCTCTCAACTCCGGAGGAGGAGGTTGCGTGGTGTGCCCACACTCCAAATCTGCGAAGCCGAAGGGACTAGAGGCCTGGGCGAGTGAGCTAGTGCACTGGTAGACACTGGCATCTACTAGCTACCGATAGATCATAAGAACCATCTGTAATGCAAGCTTAGTAAATTCCCAGACTAAGGTCTGAAGAGAAGACGTAGGACTTTAAGCTCCGAACCTCTATAAATTCCTTACATTTTTCTATTTTCTTATATTTATGCAACGTTTATAAAACTCAACACACTTTAGAATTGAAGTATACTAGAACTGAACAATAATCTCAATGCTCGCCAACTAAGTATTTTTTGAAACAAAGACTGGTTAAGAACCACCAGTTTGTGAGTGCAAGTTTTGATCTTAAAATTTTCGCTGCACACTATACATACTCTGATCTCGGGACCAACAAGTGGTATCAGAGCAGGCCAGTCTTTACAGACTGAACTGCTTTGGGTCGCTAAGGACCAGATCCATTTCCTTGCACTATTTTTGTTGTCTAGCGAGCAGGTTAAACCTCGATGATGAATATCGCGAAGCTTCCACCATATTCGGCGGAGAAGTTCGCCATCTGGAAGAAGCGGTCCACCATCCAACTTATAAGCATACATCCAGAGATGGTTGACGTCATTGAGCATGGACCAATAAAGATCGTGAAGGTGAACACCCTACGACAAATGATCGAGAAACCCTACAACGAATGATCATGGAGGGAAAACGACACACCCAACTAGACTCCATTGCCTATGAGTTAATTCTATAAGCTCTAACAGAGGCACTTGTCGATGAAGTTATGAAACTCGACAGCGCCAAAGAAGTTTGGGACTATCTTGGAGGCTTGTGTTAATAGAGAGAGCAAATGAAGTGGAACAAGCTCCAAGTCTGCGTCGACAAATATGAATCTTTGCAGATGCTTTCCAGAGAAAATATCAAATCCATGGATGCAAGATCCAAAATGATCGTGAGCGAGCTCAAGGTGCTGGACATAGTATATTCAACTACGGATCTCAACGCCAAAATGCCAAAGGAGGATTGGTTCGTCAAGACAAGCAAACTGAAGGAGAAAGATTTTTCCAAGATCTCTACAAAAGAGTTGTTCACTCAACTCCAAGCTCACAAGTGGGACATCCAAATGGTGAACAAGAATTAAGCCTTTCGAGTGGCCAGTTCACCAACCCACCATCACGAAGACGCTGCATACTTCCTAGGACTTCAAGTTCATCAATCCTCAGAAGGAATATTCATACATCAAAGGAAGTATACAAAGGATCTCATCAACAAGTTTTGTCTAGATAAGACAAAGACGCTTAGAATTTTGATGAGCACAAGCGTGAGGATCACTCCAGACAAAGAAGGAGAAGTAGGTGATCCTATCAGTTTTAGAGGCATCATAAGTGATAACTCTCTTAAAGAGTTATTATTTTGTGTCGAACTTAATTAGTTATGTCTTAGAATAGTCTTGTTTCATAGGATAATTAGCAAAATATAGGTTAATTGGTTAGTTTACTAAATTTAGGTTTATTATTTAGTCTTGTGTTAATTACGAGTTTTTGCGAAAAGAATTGTTTGAATAGTATCACAGGCAAGAAGGATTGATACGATGTCGCAGCATAGGAGCAGCATGACCGGAACTCTAATGAGGAATATTCGGGACCACAGCAGACAAGATCTCAGCACTTTTCAGACCCTGTCCCAAAAAGCAGGACAGGTGTAACCTAGGAGAACTGTCAGAGCTGGGAGGCAGATTGAGGAGCCACGTGTAAGGCTGGGATGAAGCTGAAGGGAGACAAAAGAGATATTTTCAGAAAAGAAAGGAGAGAGAGAGGACACACATAGAGAACACAATCGGAGAGGAGTATCAACATAGGAGTTTGAGCAAGGAGAACGAGGAGTTCCTGAGAAATCAACGTGGATGTTGCAACAAACTTGAATAGTTTATCCCTGTTTTGCAGTTTCTTTAATATTTCTACGTATTTGATGTTTGGAGATATGAACTTAAATATCATTTGCTTTTTATCTTTTGTAAGCATGAGCTAAACCTTTTAAGCTCAGGTTATTGACTGGTTTATCTTCTTGAATATATGTTGAAGTTGTTCTTGTATTAAATTTGGTGTTTGATTTCGATTCTAGTTTGTTTGTCTATCTAAACACGACAGTGGCAGGTAGAAATTTTGCCTAGTGAGACCGAGAGGAGATCTAGGATGAGGGAGTCGTAGTCAATCTTGATCTCTAGTGTAGACATACATGGAATCTAAGATTTGCAAGAACCACTGTTCTGAAATAGCTTGTTTGAAGGCAAAATCTATCATAGACATATGAAGGTTATCAAGAAAACATAGATCTAGCGCTATAACAATAGTCTAGACAGAAAAGAGTGTGGTTGCAAGAACCAGAGTTGATGCCTAAACAATGCTGCAGCATATAGAAGAGTAGATAATCAAAAGTCAATAACCCGAGTGCATTTTATCATTGATTTTAAAACTATAGTCTATTAGTTTATGATTATTTTGTGGGAAGAAATATTATTAATTGTTCTAGCACCTGCTTGGATTCATTTTATATGCTTTCTTGTTATTTTAGTTTGGAGAAACCACAAAACCCCATTACTTTACAAGCAATAGAATGTGCACGATTCACTTTCACTCCCTAGGGTTCGATACCTGGACTTAGATCTGTATTACTTGTTTAGACATACGTGCACTTGCGTATAATTATAATAGCTACTAGCACAACAACAATAAGATCCTTGCTCTATTTGACAGCCAGCTGACTAGATATATCCTACGCTGTTGAAGTATGCACAAGATTTCAAGCGAATCCGAAGAAGTCACACATGGAGGCTGCCAAAAAGATCGTCAGATACATGAAGTGCACCAAGTCACTGGGGATTTGGTATCCCAAGTGTGATGAGCTCAACCTTATTGGATATTCAGACTCAGACTTCGGAGTATGCCAAATTGACCGAAAAAGCACCAGTGATACTTGTTAGTTTTTAGGACATAAACTGATAAGCTAGTTCAACAAAAAACTACACCCAGTTGCAACTTCAACCAATGAAGTTGAATATGTAGTTGTTGCCAGTAGCTGTGCTCAAATCTTATGGATCAAGCAACAACTAAAAGATTATGATGTCATGTCTGGTTGCGTACCAATCTATTGTGATAATAATAGCTAATGTGCATTTCAATGCATCCAACTTATCATTCTAGAACAAAGCACATCGATATTAGACATCATTTCATTTAGGATCACATGGAAAAAGAGGGACGTTTCGATGGAGTATATCTAAACAGAAGATCAAGTAACAAATATCTTCACAAAGCCACTTCCCGAAGAAAGGTTCAGAGAGCCATGCATCAAATTTGGTCTTCTAGAGTTTGATGAAGTAGCATATGAAGAGGAATGAGTCCAAGCTCTCATTCTTGGTATTCTGAAGAAGCTGAATAAAACTGAGTCCAAGCTCTCTATTTTGAGAAAAATAAAATTGAGTCCAAGCTCTCAGTTTTGATAGTCTAACAAAGAATTAAGCTGGACACATTCACCAGTTTAAATTAAGTTTTTCAGCTTCTGCCACATCGGCAATCACATAGAGAGAGGAGACCTGTTTGCCAAGTCAGCAAACTTGAAAAAGATGGGAGATTCGAAGCGTCGCGACTTCAATCAACACGCAACATTCAATGCGATGTTACCATGCAACAAAAAATGGAGGAATAATATGCAGACACGTCAAAAGGATTCAGGAGCAGACATCGTGGATGCAAAATGAAGATTAAATCTCCTAAATATTCGGGACATTACAACTTCGAGAGAAACGAACCATCAAAGAAGAAGAAATCACTTCCTATATAATGAGATATCTGGAAACCATCGAAGGTATCCCTTACACACGTGCCAACTCCAGATTTCTTCTCGTATTATGTCCTCCTAAATTCATCTCCCTCTCTAAACTACTCCAACTCCCAAATGGCATATCTCATCATTCAACCGGAGATCAACCAAGATGCCTACGAGCAAAGAGATCTTGTTGTTGCTCAGTTGGAAGAAAAAATCATATTTCTCATGAAGACTCTGTTTGAGATAATTTTCTTATTGCTCGGCTCTTCGCTTTCAGGAGAATCCTTACCTCAGAGCCGAAGGGAAGAAGGATTTCCTTATCATCAGGCCATGGCTCTTATGTCATAAGATATATGATGGATAGTCAGGTGGGTCTGAGGAGGACTTTTCGTTCGTCATAAAGATTGAAGGATGTCTCGGTGGTTGGGCCTCATAAATGGATCATCTTCCTTTGGATGTATCCTCAAGGTCTAACCATCTTCCCTCATTCGTCATTGTCTCTTCTTGTTGGACCTAGCCAGAATAACTAGAAGCATTGGTAGCCTTCAAACGAGTTATGCTACTAATAAGCTAGGTGGCACAGGAGAAAGAATGTGCAATTGGTGAGACTGGCATTTAGTGAAACATGGTAGTGCAAGTGGCGGGACTTGCATATCATGCCTTGCTGCTTAGATTCTTGCATCCACAACAGGATGTTGGCGCTATAGTACAAGTGGTGAGACTTGCTTAGTGACAACAATAGCTAAAGACAAGTGGTGAGACTTGTCAATCCAGCTAGAACACTGTCATAAACTAGTGGTGAGACTAGTGGAGATGAGGATGAGACAAGCTGACAGGTGAATGGGTTATCTTTAAATCCCATCACCAGCTTCAGAGGAGGAAGATGAAGCAAAGGAATCAACAAGGGACAAGAAGAAGATCAGACCAGTCCCAGAAGCAGAAGACGAAGCTTATTGTTTTTCATTGTACTTGTAATTTAATTCTTTCCAAAAGTTGTAAACATATCAATGAAATATCATAAATCTTTTCTTAATTTTAAGAAAATAACTATGTGTCTCAGAATGTTTGCCTCATTTAAAAAAGGATGATACACATCCAGGTGTAATCAATTTTTTTGCCCTTGAACTTAATTGAGAAATATCTCTCCAATTGAGGGGGAAGATTTTTCGGGCAGGCTGGTTAAACAAAGTGTTCAGTTCTTGAGTATTAGATTTTGATAGAATATTCATTGTAAACTTAGAACTGACACTTTACCAGCTTAATAGCGGTGGTTTTTGACAACATTAAAAGAAGAAAATTGTTATGAAGTATCCCTACCTAATTGTTGCTTTGATGTGTCAAAAGTTTGTATAGAAACCACCAAGTTAGGAGTGTCTCTAGATTAGCTTAGTTCACAAACGTATAAAGTCCTTTTATGATATATTGAGTTGTAACAGAACTGACGAAGCTGATCAAGACAAACTGGGTGAAAATACAAAGTCCCAGTTTGAATCATGCAGAGTTTGGAGAGACCAGCTACTAGTTTGGACCTGATGACTCAGAGAAACTAACGGACAACACTAGCTTGGATCACCTTCAGTTTACAAAGTCAGTTCCCACTCACACGATGAGACAAAGAGAACAAGTTAGAGGAATAATCGAAGATCATTCTTTAAGTTTGGAGATTCATTAAAGATAGATTAATCACCAACCAGTTTAGATTCCTCGGACTGGAACTGTCGTTCTGGCTAAAAGTAGAATGTCGTCATCCCAGTGTCAGAAAAGGATGTAGCAGGTGCCAAACCTCAGGAAAAACATTTTGCTTTCGTCAGAAAAGAGACGCATCAAATTGGATGATGCTCAAATATCTCTAAACGGCTACAATTTGAATTGCTCACACTTCATCTATAAATACACGAAGTACTCAAAGCAATTCATAAATAAATGAAGAAAAATACCAGAACTCTGCTCAAGTATAAACTCGATCATTTCTATCATCAAAGCTATCTCTAAGACTTCGTGTGTCATTTATCGAACAAGGGACTCACAGCTTCTCAGCTCGAGTTATTCTATTGGTGTTCTTTATCTCCTAGAAAGAACATAGTAATCGTTGCAGATCTTCAATAGTGATTCTTACGGCGTTTGACCGATCAGTTTGACAGTTCGAGAAGAACTGTAAAGCTCTCTACTCCTGAGAAAAAGGCTCCGTGGTGTGGCCACACTCCAAATCTTTGAAGCCGAAGGGACCAGAGGTCTGGGCGAGTGAGCTAGTGGGTTGGTAGGCACTGACATCTACCAGCTAGCAATAGATCGTGAGAAGCGTTTGTATCGAAAGCTTAGTAAATTTCCAGACTAAGGTCTGAAGAAAGGACGTAGGACTTTAGGCTCCGAACCTCTATAAATTTCTTGTGTTTTACTACTTTCTTTCATTTCTACAAGGTTTTTAAAACTTAATACGCTTTAGTGTTGAAGTATACTCGAACTGAACAATAATCTCACTACTTGTCGACTAAGTGTTTTTTGAAATACAAACTGGTTAAAAACCATCAGTTTGTGAGTGCAAATTTTGATCTTAAAATTTCTGCTGCGCATTATACATACTCTGATCTTGGGACCAACACTTTGTTTATGATCGAGAAGTTATGGATTCGAGCTTTCAGGAGCATCTCAATATATGAGTGGGTGTGTGCATGAGTTAAGTTAATGCATTATTATTCAAATAAAAAAATTAAAAAATATTTGTTAGAATGCATTACATTATGAAAGAAAGTACTCTCAATATAACTCATGTAGTCGTATTTATAATTTATTTTTGAAATTTAGATTATATCTAAGATATTCATTATTTTTTAAAGAGAAAACATTAATTCCAAATAATATTAAGTTATACTCAATTTTTTTTTTTATAAAACTATAAAAATTCACCATACTTGTTAATCTTAAAATTTTTAAACATTAACTTATAAAATGAGTAATTTTACATTTCATACTATCTTAGCTTACAAGCACATGAATTGAATACTATAAAGTTCAAATTCAATTTGTTTGATATATAAAATAAGAACGAATTTTTTTCGAGTCGAGATCCAAATAACTTAAAATAATTTGATTCATTTACGTGAACCAACTTGAAAAGGTAAATTATTAATTGCATCAAATGGCAGTACCTCTTTATTTTTTGAATAAGTGTACATTAATCTTAAACATACACACCCACTCACACACCCAGATATTTTCTGGAAGCTCGAACATGTGACCTCTCAGTCACATACAATGTGTTTTAACCACTACACCCCGAACAAAGGGAAAGATGAAAGTACCTCTAATAACATTCAATGCGACTATTAAGATGTTGATATGTAGATAATGACATTTTAATTTTGTATAGATTTTGTATTTAAAACAATTTACCTCATAATTGTTCCACAATAATTACGGAAAACAAGTTACCTTATAATTTGTTCCACAATGATTACGAAACGCCAATTTCCTCTATATAAGATGAACAACCTTGAAATCAAACCCCATCTCACCTTATTATATTTCCGAAGAAAATATACTTACTCATACAAAAAATATTAAGCAAAAAAATAACATAAAAATGGTCTCCTCTTCAAAGTTCCAATGCATGTTTCTCCTCTTTTGTGTTTCTTGTTTATCAGTTATTAGCGTTAATTCTCTGGTAAGTGATACTTAACACATTTCACACTTCTCTCCAAAATTAGATTTTATGTTGTCTTATTACTATTATATCAATTTTTTTTATTTTTTTTACATATTGAATTCTTCATTTTAATTTTAGTCTGAAAAATGAAAAATAGAAAAGTGACGAGTTGACAATTTTATTAGAGATCCACGTTAGATTTGTATTTATCATTTAAGTTCCTAGCCTTTGTTATAACTTATAAGTTATAACTATTAAAAAAATATTAGACTATTTGTTCCAAAAAAATAAAAATACATTATAGATTAAAACATTCATATTTACATAAATCCAAAAAAAATAGAATAAGTAGCATGCATATGCATATATTCAAGTTTATTTATGCTTATGATAATATATAATTATTGTTGGATAAATAGGGTTACGAAACGATAATCACAATTTCACCCATTTCTCCAATGGAATTCCCTCCGATGACTGTGGCTGATGATCAAGTAACCTGTCCAGTCCCCCAAAACCGTGAGTTTTTTTTTTTTGGTTCATCATTTATATATGAAATGTAATAATATATAAAGTAGTACTTTATTTTGTGTGAACATAGAATTGTTAATTAAATATTTGATTTTTTTTTCCTTGGATGATATGTAGAATGTGGAAGTGAATGCGACCGTAGATGCTCGAACACATCGCACAAGAATAATTGTTTGTTGTTTTGCAATAAATGTTGCAACAAATGTCTTTGTGTGCCGCCGAGTACCTACGGGTACAAGGAGTGCTGCCCCTGCTACAACAACTGGAAGACTCAAGAAGGAGGCCCTAAATGCCCTTGATTTTTTTTACTTCATGTACCAGTAAGAACCTTACCAATAAATCATAAATAAATGAGATCTTTGTCGAGATTTTGATTTCACGAATGATGCAATAAAAAATTATAATTATTAGCAAAAAACTTGCAGGTGGGTTTTATCGATATCCAAATGAGTTCACCCATCCCAAATAGGGTTTATTAATCCCCAATTAAAATATATTAGATAAAATTGAGTTGGATTAATGGATAAAATCCGCCTAAACCGTTTAGGCATGTCTAACCTGAGATCTTCCCAAATTATTCTGGCATGACACTGATCATACTTATTCACGTGACTATCGATTAAGAAACATCCATTCCCAATTTGATTTTTTTTTTATTCAGAACGTATTGAGGGCTTCTCTAGTTGTGATCTGCTACTATTCATTTATCATTCGATACATTCACCTGTTGCCCATCTCAAATTCTCAAGCCATTCCTTCATTTAGCTTGCAGAATTCCTTCATTCCTTATATCCTAAATTATCTTATTTCCTTGTTTATGTATCCTAGTTTTTCTTATAAATAGGGGTAGTAGTTTTCATTTTTTAAAAGAAATTAATTCATATTTCATAGAGTTTTGTAATTGTTGTTTACAAAAAATAAAGTCTAAGATTCCTCCATATTTTCTTTTCTTTTGTTTTCGTGTTTTCTGATAGGATTTGTATTATTGGCCTTGAAACTTTGTGTATTTTATTGATCAATATATATAGGCATACAAAAGATATGCAAGACACATGAAACCCTAATGATATCTAAGAAGATATAAGAAAACCCTAATAGTATCTAATAATATTTACAAAGATATACAATTATATCTATATTCTATCATCCCCCCTCAAGTGAGACGTCGGAACTTGAAAGACTCGAAGCTTGTCCTGAAAACTGGTGAAGAGTGGACGAGCTAGCGACTTAGTGAAAACGTCAGCGATTTGATGCTCCGATGGTACGAACTCAGTGGATAGTCGCTTGGCTTGAACAAGTTCTCGAACAAAATGATAATCAATATCAATATGTTTAGCTCGTTTGTGAGCTACTGGGTTTTGAGTCATGAAAACAGAGCTTTTATTATCACAATATAGAATAGGACACCGAGACAAGGAGATGCGTAGCTCAGAAAGAAGCGATCGAATCCAGAGCACTTCTACAGCGGCATAGGCGATGGCTCAATATTCCGATTCGCAGCTTGAACGAGCTACTGTGGGTTGCTTCTTTGCGCTCCAAGAAACCAGATTTCCAGCGAGGAAGATAGCATATCCATAAGTTGACCGGCGAGTGTCCGGGCAACGAGCCCAATCAGCATCAGAATAAGAAACAAGATCGCATGAAGAGTGGCGAGAAAATGATAGGCCATGAGAAAGGGTTCCCTTGACATACCTCAAGATACGCTTAACAGCTTGAAAGTGCTCAAGAGTGGGAGCATGAAGGAACTGACTGACATGGTTGACTGCAAAGGAGATGTCCGGACGTGTGATAGTAAGATACTGCAATGCGCCAACCAGAGAGCGATACTTCGTGATATCAGGGAAGACGTCACCGTCGGTTGTGAGTGCAAGTCCGGCAGGAAGAGGAGTAGACACGGGCTTAGCATCGAGCAAGTCCGTGCGTGAAAGAATATCCCGAGCATATTTTGCTTGCGAGAGAAATAAACCATTGGTGGAATAGGTAACTTCCAAGCCAAGAAAATAGCTGAGACGGCCCATATCTTTTATTGCAAACTCAGAGTGCATGCGCTTGATGAAGGCGGAGATGTGAGAAGTATTGTTGCCAGTGAGAATAATATCATCAACATAGACGAGGAGGAATAGGAAATTGTCGCCTTGACTAAAGATGAAGAGCGACGTGTCTGCACGGCTGCATAAGAACCCTAGCGAAATCAGAAAATCACTTAATCGTTGAAACCAAGCACGGGGGGCTTGCTTAAGACTGTAAAGAGCTTTGGATAATCTGCAAACATGATTCGGAAAATTAGGATCAGTGAAGCCGGGAGGCTGCTCCATGTATACTGGTGCCGAAAGATAACCATTGAGGAATGCATTTTTCACATCCAGCTGATGAAGGGGCCAACCACGGTGAACTGCTAGAGAAATAATTATGCGGACAGTTGCTGCTTTAACGACCGGGCTGAAAGTATGTGAGAAATCCAAGCCAGGTATTTGAGAAAACCCTTGAGCGACGAGCCGTGCCTTATGACGTTCAATGGAGCCATTGGACCTATACTTGATGCGGAAAACCCATTTAGAGCCGACAATGTTTGCATCTGGTGGTTTTGGCACAAGAGTCCAGGTACGATTTGTTCGAAGGGCATCCATTTTGTCTGCCATTGCCGCAACCCATTCAGGATGTTTAGAGGCTGACTTATATCCCTTAGGTTCAGAAGTAGCGAGCAACGCCTGATGGAGAGAAGTAGCAGCATAATAAGCAAGATGTTTAAGTTTGAAGATACCTGCCCGTGCGCGAGTAGTCATCGGGTGAGGAGCGGGTGCAATGGGCGGTGATTCAGCTGCATGATCAGGTGGTGGCGAGGCAGCGACTGGCGGCGTGGCAACCGGAGGCGGTGGTGATGCATCATGCGGACAAAGCGTGCATGGTGGGTTTGCCGGAGTAGATGAGACTGGAGCAGTACTAGCAGTACTCGGCGAGGCAAGTGGTGATGAAGAGATCATCTTTGGCTCTAGAAAAGTGGAGATATCAAGCTAGGAAATTGGAGCGGATTGAGCGGCATCGGCCATCGGAAAATTTGTGTCATCGAATCGCGCATGACGACTGATATATATCTTGGAAGTGGAGCTGTCCAAGCAGCGAAAGCCCTTGTGAATCAAAGAAAACCCCAGAAATATACAAGGAATGCTGCGCGGAGAGAACTTGTTTTCTGCATAATCTCGAATACAGGATATACACGGCAGCCAAAGGGGTGAAAGTGAGCATAATTAGGAGTAGAGCCAAATAGAACCTGAAAAGGGGAGAGGCCGTCCAAAACTTTGCTCGGTAGTCGATTGATGATATAAACTGCTGTGGAGAAAGCATCAACCCATAAGGTTAGAGGTAAGTGAGACTGGAAAAGTAAGGTCAGACCAGTTTCAGTGATATGCTAATGTTTGCGTTCTGCGCGACCGTTCTGAGCTGCAGTATAGGGACAAGAACGCATATGAAGGATCCCTTTAGACCTGAAGAATTCTTGAACATTGTTGTTAGTGAATTCAGTTCCACCGTCGCTCTGAAAATGTTTAATAGTTGTTGAAAATAGATTTTCAACGAGTGCCGTAAACAATTTTAATTGAGTAAAGAAATCCAATTTGTGGACTAAAGGGTAGAACCACGTAAAGCGACAAAAGTCATCAATAAAGATAGCATAATAACGGAACTGAGATGAAGATGTAACAGGAGCAGGTCCCCAGAGATCACAGTGAATAATATCCAAAACGTTTAAAGAGCGTTTTTCATTCAATGAAAACGGTAAACGAGAGCTCTTGCCAAATTGGCATGAGGAACAAATAGTCGGTTTTGGTAAACAAGAAGTAACAGAGATATGACCCTGTTTACATAAAAGAGAAATTGAATCAAAAGAGGCATGCCATAACCGGCTATGCCATAACTCAAAAGATGCATGAAAATTATCCTTCTTTAACTGAGAGATGAAAGCAGGCTAGACGTGATCTAGCGTGTAGAGACCGGCATTACGCCTTCCTCGGGCGATTATCTCCTTGGTGTGGCGGTGCTGAATTGTGAAGTAACGATCAAAAAACAAAACGTCAATAGGATAATCCCCTGTTAGCTTACTAACAGATAATAGACTTTTTGTTAAAGAAGGAACCACCAATACATCGAGCAATCGAATAGACTTTGAGATGTTAGAATAACCAATACGAGAAATAGGGAGAGAATCTCCATTACCAACAACCACGTGATCGGAGCCGGAATAAGGCTGTGAAGAGGCGAGAATACCGGAATCAGGTGTCATATGTGCAGAGGTGCCTGTATCCAAGAACCAATCAGAAGAGTTTGCAGAAGATACCGAACAACTGGACTGAAAGGCTTCAGCAAGATTTGCGTTGGTGCTTTGCTGGGGCGATTGAGAATATCTCTCGGGGCAGAAGGTGGCGTAATGACCATCCTGACGACAAATCTGACATCGTGGAGGCCGGGAGTTCGAGTTGCCATGACCACGCCCACGCTTAGAAGACTTCTTGGAGCCGCCGTTGTTGGAGTAGCCACGGCCACGACCTCAAGAAGAATTATTGGAGTTTTGGCCGTAGAAGGCGACCGAAGCAGGTGATGGACAGTCCATAGAATCCTGAAAGAGGCAAAAATTTTCAGCTTTTGAGACTAAATCTCGAAAGGTGGGTAAAGCCGTGAGAGCCATCTGAGCAACGGAAAAAGAGGCAAAAGTCGGCCCTAAACCACGTAGGAACCAATGAGCCTTATCAGTGTCGTTGACGGGACGACCGATTGCAGCAAGTTGATCACAAATTGATTTGAAGTCACGTGCGTACTCAGATACTGTGCGAGAACCCCGTTTCATAAGTTGTAGATCGTCTTTGAGACGGAGTTCACGCGTCTTCGACTTGTTACTGAAGGCAGCGTCAATGGCTAACCAAATGGCGCGCGATGTCGAACAGCCGAGGACCTCAGCCATGGCTTCTTCAGAGAGAGTAGATAGAAGAAGGCTTAAAAGCCGTTGATCCTGCATGTGCCAAGTTGCATAGGCCGGGTTCGGCTGTCCCGATGTGGCGAGATGCGGCAACGGAGGAAGAGAAGAGCCATCAACAAACGGCATCAAACCCTGACAGGTGAGCAGGGGCACGACTTGCGAACGCCAGAGAAGATAATTAGAAGATGATAACTTGATGGTTATCATGTGAATTAGGGTAGAAAGGGGAAGAGGGTCGTCGACGGGAGCCATGACCGGAGAAGAAGAGGGAGGAGTGCGGCGTTCGTGCGTGGGAAGGGAATAAACAGGATCTGGTTAGGCTGATACCATGATAGGATTTGTATTATTGGCCTTGAAACTTTGTGTATTTTATTGATCAATATATATAGGCATACAAAAGATATGCAAGGCACATGAAACCCTAATGATATCTAAGAAGATATAAGAAAACCCTAATAGTATCTAATAATATTTACAAAGATATACAATTATATCTGTATTCTATCATTTTCCTTCAATTATTTATGATTTTTGAATCAAGAGTGCCAACACACAGGAGGTCTCGAGTTCAAAACGTTGCAGACACAACCACAAAATTTCAAGATTGGATTCGACGGGTTTGGATGGTTAGACCGGTAAAAAATCGGTTCAAATAAAAAAGCTTACAAAATCGGTTAAAACTCCATTGCCAATTAATTAGCGATGGAAAAAATTCATCACTAAACACAATTAGCGACAAATTTTATGTAATTAGCGACGAAAAATTCCTTCCATCGTTAATCCGTGAATTTTTTTGTAGTGTTAGTTGCATACTTCTCCTCAGATCTCCAAAAATTTAATCCAAGTAACTTTAAAAATCGCAGTGTTTTCAACAAAAGACTGATATTTCCGTGTGTGGAATTGCAGATAGCGATGTAGCTAAAAATAATGAGTTCTCCAACTCTAATTTTTTAGATTTTAATATTAATTTAAACACACACTACACATGTTGTCATAGAAGCTCGAATCTATAATTTGTTGGTTATAAGTAGAGTGCTTTCACCACTGCACCTCGAACAAGGAAATTAAAATGATGCTTGGGTGTGGAAACCTTTTGATATTATAAATCATAAAAATGTTTTTATGAAGCATATATATTTAGGAATTGCATTTAAATTCCAAGTTGAAACCGACAAAAGCCTTTTCTACGGCTCATGGGCTCTACATGTAAATAGCAAACTATGAAGCATATGTGGTTTTAATTTCCTCGTAATAGCCTTTTTTCTTGTATAAACTGTCAAATTAAATTGAAATACGTACATTTTAGGAATTATTTTAAGGTTTAAAAGTTTGTTTAAAATATAAACTGTTGGAGTAATCTTAATATAACTCGAGGAAGTAGTTCGAGTGGGTCGAGGAGACTAGTCGGTAAAGTGGGTCGAGCTGTGTAGGTCGAGGAACTCGAGGAACAGTTCGAGTTGGATAGATATGGAAAATATATTGTGTATATCTTGTTTCGTTGTTGGACAAGATTTGTCCTTATTGGTATTAGATTTGGATAGGAATAAATCTATTAGATAGATTTAGTTTAGATATATCTTACCATATCTAGGTTTTATATTCCTTATGTGATTAGGAATATCTCCCTATAAATACCCCTGCTCCCCACCAATTGTAATGGTCACATACTTTGTATTTTCTTCACCATAATAATATCATCACCGAGGAGGCTTGAAGAGTGGATGTAGAGCATAGCTCGAACCACTATAAATTATTGTGTTCTTTATTTTCTGTTAGTTATTTGTGTCTGCAATCGCTTCAATTCACAACAAATTGGTGCGGTGAACGTGGATAGAGAAGGATTGCGATGGGTTCAGCCAAGTTCGAGGTGGAGCGCTTCACGAGATCGAATGACTTCGATTTGTGGAAGTTGAAGATGCAAGCGTTGTTTGTGCAACAAGGCTTGGATAGTGCCTTGAAGGGAGAGGCTGGGTTACCTGACACGATGACGGAGCAATAGAAGAAAGATACACTGGCGAAGGCGCACTGTGCGCTGATTCTGAGTCTCGGAGATACGGTGCTGAGGAAGGTGTTGAAGGAGAAAACGGCAGCGGAAGTATGGACCACACTGGAATCCTTATATATGAAGAAATCCCTGGCGAATCGGCTCTATCTTAAACAATCGTTGTATTCATTTAAGATGCAAGAGGAAAGACCGATCAACGAGCAGCTCGACGAGTTCAATAAGTTGATCCTCGATCTGGCAAATATTGATGTGGCTTTAGGAGATGAGGATCAGGCATTGATATTGTTGAGTGTGCTGCCAAAGAGTTATTCGAACTTCAAGGAAGCCTTAATGTATGGAAGAGAGTCATTGACCATGGATGAGGTTCAGTCAGCTCTAAGTTTGAAGGAGTTAAATGAGAAGAACGAGGAGCGAGAGAACTCTCATGGAGAAGGCTTGGTGGCTAGGGCGGCTCGAGGAAGACCGGAGATGAGGAACTCCAACAGGGGAAGTTCGAGGTCAAGGTCGAGGTTAAAGCCAAGATCACAACCAGAGGTCAAGTGCTTTCTCTGCCAAAACAAGGGACATATCAAAAGAGTTTTTATTGTATATAAACGGCTTAAGATGATCAATTATGACTTTACTTTTTAAAATTAACCTTTTCATATATATTTATTAGTTATAATGCATTTTGCCTCATTCTAGTGACGAAAACACATTTTAATTATGAAAGAATCTTATTTATAACTAACTGGCTATAAATATAGAGTTTATCTGTTCTTCAAAACTGGCATTTATTTAAACCAAGTAATTAATACATTTAAGATACCTCTGAAAAATTTCAATCTCATAAATCTTAACTTTTTGATAACAAATAAAGTGTTTTCACGTTGCTTGAGAATTGTGGTACTGAAGAAATGGTTTTATTTTTTATATTTTTTTGAAATACAGATTTATAAAAATTAAATAATTGTTTTCGTAAATTAGGCCGATTGGCCCATCACTTGAATTTCTTTTAATCTGGGCCTTTCAACTTTTTATCGTAAACCCATCTTAAATATCTTGGCTCATGTTAAATAATTTCCTAAATTCAACAGATTTGCCTTTTCTGTAAAAATAAAAATAAATCTACGGAGATGTACTGTTGGATTTGTTGGCCCATTTGTGAGCCCAAAACTTTTATTTCCTAACCCATCTTTTCAGCCCATTATTTGTGCCCTAATCAATTTGAATTAAGTGTAATTCAAATTGTGCATCCCTTGGTTGATCTGAGAGAGCAGCGGCGCATATCACTTAGGAGAGAAGAGAGAGAGCGAGAGCAAGGGTGAGAGAGTGCAGCTTGATTCAGCCTCCATCTTTGCAGCCATTGTCACACCTCCTTCGTGAGAGAGTGTTCTGAGCGAGAGTGAGAGAGGGTGATTGTGAGAGAGGGGTCTTAGAGGGAGAGCCTTTTGCTGGCGTTTGTCCGTCGCGGTGGCTGCCTCTTTG
Source organism: Plectranthus barbatus (assembly GCA_026898455.1). Lineage (NCBI taxonomy): Eukaryota > Viridiplantae > Streptophyta > Magnoliopsida > Lamiales > Lamiaceae > Plectranthus > Plectranthus barbatus. The sequence goes on from JAPKLW010003710.1 coordinate 18,360, forward strand.
GTCTGGTGAGGTCGTCTGTAGATGACATTGTACGGGGGCTAGTATCTGGGAGATCTAAGCCTAACGGTGACGAACTCGTCACCGTTGCACCTCCGCTGCTACAGCAGCTGAGCCCGTCGTCACCGCGCGAACCCTTCCCTGCTCGAGCTGCCTCTGTATCGCTGATCGTCGCAGCTCCTTCATCTCAGGTAAGTGTGTTGTCCCCTTTTGTTACAGCTTCTAACTCCATTCCCCTCGTTGGCTATTGCAGGAGTTTCTACAAAGGTGAAGTGGTGGGACAGCAGCTGTTGCATAGCTTGGTAGCTGCGAAGAAAGATAAAACGGGACTGCAGTGTTTTGGAGGACAACTACGGTCATGGGACCGTACCACTGTGAGGCGAAGATGAACCTCGACGGCTCTCTCTGATCCCAACAGTGGTATCAGAGCCATGTTGGGGAGAGGGAAGTTTCGCCGGGGCATCCCCACTGTGGTTACGACGTCCTCGTCGTCAGTGTTCCCAGGAACACGTGAGGTAGGTCGGAAAACCCTCACCTAGGGTTTCCGCTCAGGTAAATTGGCTTGAACCTCTCAGCATTTAAATTCCTAGATCGGCCGACTGGCGCAGTAGGATTGGGACTTTGCTGCTGGTAGAAATCGCATGCTAGGGCTCTATGCTATGTGTTTATGGTTAACGCATAATTATTTGTAGTTGCTTCTGCTGTGCTACTTTTGAGCTACTTGCTGATTTCTGGTGTTGGTTTGCTACTGTACATCTTTTTGTCCTAATTGTGTAAGCTTGCTCTGTGTTTTCTGTGATTTTTCACTTGTGAAAATTTGAAAACTTGAGCTATACTGTTTGGGACAGCTTGCTGTTCGGTTTGTCTACCTTGTAGTTTCTCGTGGTAATTTTATTGCTCCGGGTTGATTTCGGTTATTTCTTGCTACTTGTTTCGTTTCATGTTGGTTGCTTGTTTTTCTGCTTGAGTCTGTCTATTTTTTAGGGTGATTTATTTTGCTTCTTTGTGTTAAGTATGACATCCACTCCTGCATATAGCATGGCTCCATTTAATGGTAAAATGACTTTAGCATTTGGAAGCAGAAAATGAAATGCATTTTAATCCAACAAAATGTGGTTGAGGCTATTGATGACTCCTATGAAGGAAATGAAACTGAAGTAAAGAAAAAGAAAATGAACCGTCTTGCTTTATCTGCCATTACTCTAAATTTGTCTGATTACGTGTTAAGAAAAGTCGGTGTCATTGAATCTGCTAAGGAAATGTGTGAAAAACTTGAAAAGTTATATACTGATACCTCATTGCCTGGAAAAATGTTTCTTCTTCGACAGTTATTCAGATTCAAATTTGACTTGACTAAGGACATGGATGAAAACCTTGATAGGTTCACTAAGCTAGTACAAGATATAAAATTAGCTGGTGATAAGCACATAGATGAATACAGTGCTTGTATTTTGTTGAATGCTATTCCTGATTCTTACTCTGATGTTCAATCTGCTATTCAGTATGCTAGAGATGATGTGACTTTAGATACTGTTGTTAATTGCTTAAAGAGTAAAGAAATGAATCTGAAGCACAATAAAGGGAACAAGTCTTATAATGAGAATGTGAAGCATGTTAGGGGTAGATCATATAACAAGAGTTATGATCATAGGCAAGATAGTCCTGAATCGAGTGACAGAAGCAAGTCTAGGCCTAAGAGTAAAGGTAGGTCTAAATCTAGGTCAAAGAATTCTAGAAAATGTTTCAATTGTGGTGAGTCTGGGCATTTTGCGAAGAATTGCAAGAATCCTAAGAAAGGTAGCCGAAAAGAGCATGCTAATGTACTGTCTGAAGACAAGAACTTAGGAGATGTTTATATGATGCATGATGTATCTGCTCACTCCTTTGTTAATATTGCATGTTATTCCTTTTGTGAATCTGAGTGGCTTGTGGATTCTGGTTGCACCTATCATATGTCACCGTTCAAGGATATGTTTTCAAGTTATAATGAAGTTTCTGATGGGTATGTTTCTATGGCTAATGATAAGAAATGTCAAGTGGCTGGAATTGGTAATATTCGCTTAAAATTTGACTGTGGTTCTATCTATGTCATGAAAAATGTTAGACATGTACCTGACTTGAATTATAACTTGATGTCTGGTGCTGCCCTTGAGGAAGAGGGTCTTGAAGGGAAATGGGGTAAGGGAATTATGAAAATCATGAAGGGTTCTTTGGTTGTTTTCAAAGCTGTTAAAAGGCATAATCTGTATGTTTGTTCTGCTAAGCATGTTAAGCATGAGTCTGCTAATGCTGTGAACAATGACATGACATCTTTGTGGCATCGTCGATTATGGCATATGAGTAATAAAGGCATGAGCATATTGCATAAATCTGGTGCATTTGGTGCCAATCATGTGTCTGAGTTGCCTTTCTGTGATGAATGTGTGCTTGGAAAAGAACATAAAGTTAATTTCCCCTTCTCTTCATCTCCAAATGCATCTACTTGCTCCAATGTGCTTGAATACATTCATGCTGATGTGTGGGGTCCTGCAAGTACACCTACACAAGGTGGAAACAAGTACTTTCTATCTGTGATAGATGATTATTCCAGGAAAGTATGGGTTTTCCTGATGAAGAATAAGTCTGATGTGTTTGATAAGTTCAGCAATTGGAAAACTTTAATTGAAAATCAGACTGGTAAAAAGATTGGGACACTTAGGACAGATAATGGTCTTGAATTTTGCAATACCCTGCTTGATGATTTATGTGCTAAATCTGGTATTAGGAGGCATAGGACAGTTCCCTATACACCTCAACAAAATGGTATTGCAGAGAGAATGAATAGGACCTTGTTAGAAAGAGTTAGGAGTATGATGATTCCTTCTGGCCTTTCTAAGAGTTTTTGGGGGGAAGCCTTAGTGACTGCTGCCTATCTAATCAATAGGTCCCCATCTGTGCCTTTAGGTGGTAAGTGTCCTAAATCAATGTTTTCAAATAAGCAGGTAGACTTAAAGAACTTAAGAGTTTTTGGGTGCGCAGCTTATGTACACCAAAAGGGAGACAAACTTGAGCCTAGGTCTAAGAAGTGTATCTTTCTTGGTTACCCAGAGGGGGTAAAGGGCTACAGGTTGTGGGATAGAAGTGAGCGGGGTTTCAAAACCATAGTTACCAGGGATGTTGTTTTTAATGAACTTGATTTTCCTTGCTTGTCTGCTTCTTCTGATACTGCTCCTTTTGAGGTGGAGCAATCCCCTACTCTTCATGATTCTTCTGTGCCTGCTATTCGTGCTGAACATGATGCTGTTGATGAGCATGATTATGAGGGTCATTTGCATGATGAACATGAAAATAATGTTGATTTAAATGCTGCAAATGCTGATATACCTGGTGAAAATGTCGATGAACATGCTGAGAACAATGAACATGCTGATGGTGATGACTTGCATGCTTATTTGTTGACTAGGGACAGAGTTCGAAGAACTATTAGGAAGCCTATTAGGTTTAATGATGATAACCTGATTGCTTTTGCTCTTCATGTATTTGAATCTCTAGATGGTAATAAGCCTAAAAGCTACAATGATGCTATGAATTCTAAGCATGCTGCTAAGTGGTTAATTGCTATGAAAAGTGAGATTCGGTCCCTGCATGTTAATCAAACTTGGATTTTAGTCCCTAAACCTGCCAATTGTTCTGTGGTTGACTGTAAGTGGCTCTTTAAAGTCAAAAATGAAAATGAACAAGTTAGGTTTAAAGCAAGATTAGTTGCTAAGGGATTTACTCAAAAAGAGGGGGTAGATTACACATAAATCTTTGCTCCAGTTGTTAAGTTCACTACTGTTAGAATTATGTTAGCCTTAGTTGCTCATCATAATTGGGAGTTAAAACAAATGGATGTAACTACTGCCTTCTTACATGGAGATTTAGATAGAGATATATATATGAGACAGCCTGAAGGGTTTATTGATTCGAACAAGCCTGACCATGTGTGTTTGTTGAAAAAGGCTTTGTATGGCCTAAAGCAATCCCCTAGGCAGTGGAACTTGAAATTTGATAAATGCATGCTATCTTTAGGTTTCAAAAGAAGTGCTTTTGATCATTGCTTATATTTCAAAGATACTGCATCTATACCTGTGTTCCTGCTCATATATGTTGATGATATGCTCTTGATCAGTCCATGTGTGAAATCCATTAAGCATGTCCAAAATTGTTTGAGCCAAAACTTTGACATGAAAGACCTCGGTGATGCAAAAAGAATACTTGGCATGAATATAATTAGAGAAAGAGAGAAATATGTTCTTGTACTTAACCAAGTTTCCTATGTGGATAAAATTTTGAGTAAATTCTCTATGTCTAATGCTAAGTGTGTGAATGTGCCTCTTGCTTCTCATTTTGTGCTAAGTAAGGATCAGTCTCCTAAGACCGATTCTGAAATTGTTGAGATGTCTAATGTGCCTTATTCGAATGCCATTGGATCTGTGATGTACTTGATGGTTAGCACTAGGCCAGATATTGCATATTCCGTGAGTTGTCTAAGTAGATACATGTCGAATCCAGGTATGCCTCATTGGGAAGCCCTCAAATGGCTTCTCAGATTCCTTAAATACTCTGTGAATTATGGTTTGACTTTCTCTAAGTGTGCTGAAGGTGCTAAACTTGTTGGTTATGTTGATTCCAATTATGCAAATGATAGAGATAATAGGAAGTCCACTACCTCCTATGTGTTTACCTTTTGTGGTGCATGCATAAGTTGTAAATCTCAACTTCAGCCTATAGTAGCTTTGTCAACCACAGAGTCTGAGTATGTTGCAATCACTGAAGCTATTAAGGAAGCTATTTGGTTAAAAGGTGTATTGCATGAAATTGGACAATTAGATAAGGAAGTGGTCTTATTTTCTGATAGTCAATCTGCTATACAACTATGTAAGAACCCTGTGTTTCATGATAGGACAAAACATATAGATGTTCGATTTCACTTTATTAGGGACATAGTTGAGAAAGATATTGTCTTGCTTGAGAAAATACCAACAGAGTTTAATCCTGCTGACATGGGCACAAAATGTCTTCCTGCTGAAAAACTTTTGTCCTGTCAGAGGATTCTCCAATTTGATTTTGGTTAAACTTCTTATCTATGTTTATCGTTTGGAGCCTGCGATCTGTCTCTTTTGCAGGTTCATCTTTGCTTGGTTGTTGTGCACCTTATGTGGTGTCTTGGTGTGTTTGAGTTAATTCTTCGTGAACTAACTTGTTCCTCCCGTTTGTTACTTGTGTGCAGGTATACAGGTGGGAGGCGTTGGCGATGATGAGATCCCTTAGCCATTTTCTTTTCCCAGATTCACAGTCACCTCACCAATGGGCCAAAGGTGGAGATTGTTGGATTTGTTGGCCCATTTGTGAGCCCAAAACTTTTATTTCCTAACCCATCTTTTCAGCCCATTATTTGTGCCCTAATCAATTTGAATTAAGTGTAATTCAAATTGTGCATCCCTTGGTTGATCTGAGAGAGCAGCGGCGCATATCACTTAGGAGAGAAGAGAGAGAGCAAGAGCAAGGGTGAGAGAGTGCAGCTTGATTCAGCCTCCATCTTTGCAGCCATTGTCACACCTCCTTCGTGAGAGAGTGTTCTGAGCGAGAGTGAGAGAGGGTGATTGTGAGAGAGGGGTCTTAGAGGGAGAGCCTTTTGCTGGCGTTTGTCCGTCGCAGTGGCTGCCCCTTTGGTCCGGTGAGGTCGTCTGTAGATGACATTGTACGGGGGCTAGTATCTGGGAGATCTGAGCCTAACGGTGACGAACTCGTCACCGTTGCACCTCCGCTGCTACAACAGCTGAGCCCGTCGCCACCGCGCGAACCCTTCCTTGCTCGAGCTGCCTCTGTATCGCTGATCGTCGCAGCTCCTTCATCTCAGGTAAGTGTGTTGTCCCCTTTTGTTACAGCTTCTAACTCCATTCCCCTCGTTGGCTATTGCAGGAGTTTCTACAAAGGTGAAGTGGTGGGACAGCAGCTGTTGCATAGCTTGGTAGCTGCGAAGAAAGATAAAACGGGACTGCAGTGTTTTGGAGGACAACTACGGTCATGGGACCGTACCACTGTGAGGCGAAGATGAACCTCGGCGGCCCTCTCTGATCCCAACATGTACCTATTGAAGATTGAACACATAATCTATTAAATATATATAAAATGCTTAAATCACTTGAACCCCAAGTCGAGGATAACATATTTGCTCCTTGATTTCCTATCATCTTCAAACCGAAATTGATTGGTAAGTCCAGTCTCTTAGTTACCAGTAATATAATTAGGATTAGGGTTAGAAATGTATTGAGTCACTCTGAATATTCTTATTTATTTATTTATTATTAAGTTAAGTTTTGAGTATTATCATTGAACTAATTAAAAATTCACTAGCTTAATCAGATTTTAATCGAGCTTCGTCAAGTTTTCTGTATTTAAAAAATTTATGCTGAAAACCGATTTTGATGTTCTTAGTTCGATTTCCACTTTTGCTGTTTCTAAGTTCTAGCAACCAAAATAGTTTAGAAGAATTAATATGCAATTAACCACATTTCATTGTGATTTGATATACGCGTTTTGCTGGATTCAATGGTAAGAAATATTCGATGCCAAATAAAATAAAATAAAATGGTAAGCAAATATTGTGTATATATGTGATGTAGGAGATGTACCTACATCATCAAAATAATTAAGTATAAAATAGTAATTGTCATGATTATATAAATCTAATAACTAATACTAAATACTCTCTCTGTCCCGCCAGATTAGTCCTTATTTCCATTTTTGTTTGTCCCACCATATTAATCCACTTTCTTAAAATGGAAAAAAATCTCATATTAATAAATTATTAATTTCATTACACTCACAAGTATTGGTTTCTGTACCGAAACCAAATTGGACTAATCTAATGGGACGGAGAGAGTACCTATTAATAATAGTAACTGTCGTGCTCATTTATAAATTGAACTCCCACTCCAGTCTTGCATTGTAAGACTTCTATTGAAATATTATACGGTACAACTACTTTTAATCACTTGTGTGTAACATAATCAAACGCGTAACGGGGATAAATTTAGTAGTCGTACTCGTAAACGTGTCTTTCTGGGATATCCTTTTGGTTAAAAGGGGTGGCGATTGTATGATCTAGAACTTGGGATTTTCTTTGTCTCTTGGGATGTGATTTTCTGTGAAAATTTGTTTCCTTATGCTCAACCAACTGTCTCATCGTATTTCTCAATATCTAAACCCACTAGTCCTGAGAATTCTTCTACTCTTGTTAGTTGTTGAGTCTGATTTTGAAGATGATCCTAAAATTAGTGATCTAGTCATTCCAGTCCATTCCAGTCCTCTAATGCAAGGGAGGATTCTGAAACATCTCAACCCACCACATCTGAAACATCTCAACTAACCACACCAGTGCGTCATAGTACTCGTATCAAATATTCCTCCTCTTGCCTACGTGGCTATGTGCATCATACTATCTGTCTTCGTGGGCCCTCTACTGCTTCCGTTTCCACACCTTCCTCAGGTATGCCATATTCGATTAACACATTATGTGAATTGTGATTCATTCTCATCAAGACAAGGTTTTTTTTGGTAACCTTGGAGTCAGTAGTTGAGCCTCAGACATTTGCTCAGGCAGTTAAAGATGAACAATGGAGTTTTGCTATGCAACAGGAAATCATTGCTTTAGAGAAAAATCATACTTGGGATGTAACCACATTGTCTCCCGACAAGCGAGCAATCAGATGTAAATGGACCTATAAGGTTAAATATAATTTTGATGAAACAATTGAACGCTTCAAAGTTCGTCTTGTGATTTTTGGGAAAGAGCAAGTGGAGGGAGTTGATTACAAGAAGACCTTTGCCCTTGTGGTAAAAATGGTGATTGTTTGAACTTTTCTGGCCGTAGCTGCTCGGAGTTGCATCAAATGGATGTCCACAATGCTTTTCCCATGGTGATCTAGATGATGAGGTCTATATGAAAATGCCTCAAGGTTTTTGAACTAATGAATCACGTAAGGTTTGTCGCCTTCGTCATTCACTCTATGGCCTTAAACAAGCACCTCGATATTGGTTTGCCAAGCTTGTCAGTTCTTTGAAATGGTATGGACTTACCCAATCTTATTCAGGTTATTCTCTGTTCACTCTTCATCATGACCTAATACAGTTGAATGTTATGATCTATGTTGATGATTTGATTATATCTCGAAATGATACTGATGCAATTAAGACCTTCAAGAGTTAATTGAGTAATTGTTTTCATATGAAGGATTTGGAAACTTTGAAATATTTTTCTGGTATTAAGGTTGCTCGAAATAATACTGGTATCTTTCTTTCTCAAAGAAAGTATACATTAGATATTATCTCGGAGGTTGGTTTATTTGGTGCTAAACCAGCAGGTTTTCTATGGAGCAGTGATAAGCTCGTATTTTGTCTCGCTTATCGCATTATTTTCTTCGTTATTTCATGCATTTGCATTAGTTTAGGGCCAATAAATGAGCATAAGTCTATTATAGAGGATGTTATGCTTGCCATGTTGAGTTTTTGCAGTTTATTGGGCTAAAAAGTGGTTAAGTGTTGAAAAGAGCTGAAATGGAGAAGTTGTTGTTACGGTCAACACACGGGATGTCGACCGACATAGAAGACAAAGCGAAAAACCCAAGCAAGACCTGTATGTCGATCAACATGATGCATGTCGATTGACACAAAGGAAGGATGTCAACCGAGACAGGATGGAAGGAAGACCTCGACATGGAAGGTCCATGTCGATCAACATCCTGTGATCGATGCTAAGATCGAAGATGGAATTTGATCAATGTAAAATCTACAGATTAATTATAGAAACAATGACAAATAAATTTATAGTTTTACCCTAAGGTAGTCGAACCCACAGAGACTGTATAACGAAACCATTCTATGTACTAGTTATAGTTTTTAAACTATCATTGTTTGAGTAAATTGGAAATATGGTTGGTTTTTTTTTTTTTTTGAATTGAAAGATAACAATGCAGAATTTAATGAGTTTTGAAAAATAATATTTAAAGATATATATTCCAGGGCAGATGATCAATCCACCAACATGCAAATTTCATCAACTCAGCAATGAGGAATAATTAGATTTCAATGAATTAAATTCCGTGTTTGGCAATTTAAACCCTAGATTACTAATGTGTGACTATAATTTAATCAATCTCAATAATTATATAATTTAATCCTACAAATTGATTCTTCTTTTTGATACAGAAAACAAATGCATTCAATTCTCTCTTTTTATTACTAATGACAATCTGCACGCCTTGAAACTTGGTTTCCACCAAGTATAGCCTTGACCAAAACTGAGTTAGGGCACTCAGTATAGGGTCTCCAATACTAACCAGGAGAAGTCAGTATGAGGGCTTTCCCGTACTGACTAGGAGAAGTTAGTATGAGGGTTTTCCATACTAATCAGGAGAAATCAGTAAGAGGGCGTTTTCCTTACTAACTGTGGACAGTCAGTATAAGGGTCTACCATACTGACTATGGGAAGTCAGTATGAGGGCTAACTTTACTAACCTTGGGAAGTTAGTATAAGAGCCACTACCTTTAAAGCACGAGCTATTCAAAAAGATATCGAAGCTTGGTCAGACTTCGGCATATACATGCCCAAGTGAAAGTCAGTACGAGGTTATCCAAACTTGGATCCCTCGGATTGAAACTTAGTTTGACAAAAGGTTAGTGTATAGTACACTGACATAGCAGAGCCGAGCAGACCTACAAAATGGGCTATGATTGGACGACATCTTCCATGAGTCTAACGATTGGATTTATGTGTTTAACGGGCAGAATTTCAAAATTATCGGAGGAAGTCCGCTATAAACAGAACTGATCATCAACCTTAAACGATTACGAATTTGAAGAATTCTCACTCTAGAAAGAGCACTCTGCAAAGCCATCTCTCTGCTAAAACTCTCTGAGTTTGCGTGTTTCTTAACACGAGACTTGAGTCTCTGACTGAAGTTATTACACCGTGCTAACTTCTCCTAGCACGAGGCTGAAGCTTTCAATCTGAAGCTTTTCTTTGGTGAATATATCTTTACAAGATATATTCATAGCAGTCAGTTACCTACTCTGAGATACTGATTCTCATGGGCGTATGTCAACCAACTGAGTTATGGGAAGAACAACAAACATCCAACCACCAGGAAGAAGGCTGCTTGGTGTCGTCCTCACTTCAACCTGAAGACTAAGTCTGCAAGGAGTTCCTAGGCGAGTGCCACAGCTGACCGAAAGATGGAGGCGCCGACGGGTGTGTAGAGATCGTAAGGAGGCCTGTACTTACTTAGTGAATTATCCGAATCTTGGGTCTGAAGAGTGAATGTATGATATTTTGATCCAAACAACTATAAATATCGTGTGTTCTTTATTGATTTATTTATATTTCTGCCTTATTTAGTTTCACAAACTGACAATTGAAACCTTCAATACTTGTCCAAGTATTGAAGAGTATACTCTGTGAAACTGACTTAACAAGAACAGACCTAAGCTTAAATCTTCTACACACAAAACTGACTTACCTCTTTTTATCTGAACAAGTGTAAGTGTCTTATTTGTTACTTCCACAGCATATACAAACCTTCCACTGCACATATTTGCACTCTTATTTGGGACCAACAAGTGGTATCATGCGCCAAGGTTCTTACAGACCAAGGTTGTGTTGAGTCACTAAGGATCAAATCTCTATTTTTACACTTAGTTTCCGTTTGTGTGTTTTTAAGCTTAGGTATGCAGAGATGACACATATTTCAAAGCTTCCAAAGTACTCATTAGAAAACTTTGAGATATGGAAGAAGCATTCATTGATAATGCTGAAGAATGTCCACCCAGAGATGGCTGAGGTTCTATCTACCGGACCACTGAAGATCACCAAAGTGAATACTCAGCTCGGAGGAGCAGGGGGTCAGGAGATAGTGGAGAAGCCTTATGCAGATTGGACGAACGACGACAGAGTTTGTTTTCATTTGGATTCAGTGGCCATGGAGCTCATCCTTCAATCCCTACCAGAGCCACTGGTTGTTGAAGCTCTCGAGCTCAACAATGCCAAGAAAATTTAGGAATTCCTTGGCACTCTCTACCAAGAGATAACTCAGATGAAGCGAAACAAGCTTCGAAACTGTGTAGATAAGTATGAATCATTTCAAATGCTTCCTGGTAAAAATATTAAATCAATGGAAGCTAGATTCAATGCTATTATTTGTGAGCTAAGAAACTTGGGTAGAACTTATGAGATTGCAGATATGAACACGAAGATTCTCTCTAAGATGCCCAAGGAGGACTGGTTTGTCAAAGCCACCAGCCTGAAGGAGAGGGATCTCTCCAGGATGATGACCAAGGACGTGTTCGCCCAGCTCCAAACCCATGAATGGGACATGCAAATGGCGAACAGGGATGAAGTAGTGTGGAATATCAGCACACATCCTGAGGAAGATGCTATCTTTTTCGCAATAAGAGAGTTCAAGAAAAGGCCTCAAAAGCCTTACCAAGCTGACAGATCATCCGGGCAGGTGTCTACATCAAAGTGAGCACCAACACCTTGCTTGAGGAGCAAATGAGAAAGCTGGCAAGTCTTCTTAAGAAAGCCAAAGCCAAGAAGAAAGGTTCACAACCCAGTGAACTAAAGTTCACCAAGAGACCTCCCAAAGAATGCTTTGAGTGCAACTCTCCAGATCACCTCAAGTATGAGTGCCCACTGGTTTCCAAGGAGGAAATAGGAGTGATTGAAGAGGGTGTTTGAGAAGAAAGCTTCCAGAGCAGTTGCAAAGGCCATGCTTTCCAGAACTGAGGTGCCAGACGTCTCAGATAATGATGATGGATACTACACATCTATAATGATGATGGCTACTACACATCAGATGATGTGGCCGTAGAGGAAGCCTTCCAAGTGCTGATGGCCAAGCTTGGAGAAGAGGAAGAAACTGAAGCTAAGTCGCAAATTCCGGTACACATTTCTAACTCAGTTTCTATTCCTATAGTATGCATAGAAGAGGACTTTGAATCTTATTGCTCAGATTATGAGGATGTTACCCTCGAAACCTTAAGTAAAGAATTTTCAAAATTTTATGAGTTCAAAAATATTTTGGCTGGCGAAAATGCTTCACTAAAACTTAAAGTTACAGAACCGACTGGGGAGATCCACGAATCGAAGTCAGTAAGTGATAAACTAGCCAAACTTAGAGAAGAACATTCTACTTTACTTGAATCTTTTAAATCTCTTTTTGAAGAATGTGAATCTCAAAAACTAAAAATTGCTAGTGACCCAAAGCTTATATGTTCACTTTATTCTAGTGCCAGCAAAGTTTCAGAAGCTCTAAGTTTACAAAGAGATCCATCTGACAAGTCAGGATTAGGCTTTTCAGAAAATAATCTGAGCAATCATGCATCAACTTCTAAAACTATAAATATCTCTAATCATCACTTTAAGAAGGATTCTAGTTTAGAAGTCAAACTGTTAGGTAGAGGAGTAGTCAGTATAGACAAAGACTCGTTAGTGGCCAATCAGGATCGAGGGGGAAAACCAGTTTCAAAACTGACTCCAGTACCCAAGCTTAAAAAGTTTTTGACATATAAGTTAAACAAAGCTGAGATGAAGCCGACTATGCCTAAGAAATGGAGGGAGCAGAATGTTCCTAATGCAAGGAAACCCACTTTAACAACTAAAACTGAACTTTATAGAAAGTCAGTTTCATTTCTGAATTCTAGAAATCCGAGGTTCTCTACTCATAATTCGTATGAGAAGAGAACTTATCCGTATAGGAGGAACACCTATGCGAGGTCTGAGTCCAATCATTTCTCTATCTTTAGGACTAGGAAGACTGTACACCCCATACTAGGTTTCCGAGAACCCAACCGAAACTTAGTTTCAAGAAAGTCAATTTCTGGGAAGTCAGTTCCAAGAAATTCAGTTTCTGGGAGAGTTTCACACACCCACTCTTTTCCTTCAAACATGCATAGAAATAGCATTAATTATCTGAAAAGGTAGAGAAAGAGAGAAGAAGTTGTGACACCTAGATTTAAGGTGAAACAAGTATGGATTCCAAAAGGATGGATCCATAAGACTAACCCTGCAGGACCCGTAGAAACACGGGTACCTTTCGTCTAACTTTATCTATTTTGCAGGTACAGGGTCACCAAGGTCAGCTCAAAAATAAAAAGAGAGCAAGGATTTTGGACAGTGGATATTCAGCTCACATGACCGGTGAATGCAATCTCCTTTCAAAACTGAAGATGTCAAGAGGACTACTAGTCAGTTTTGGAGATGACTCAAAAGGAAGAGTAATTGGCAAATGATGCTTAGAGTGCAATGGAATCACCATCAACAACGTATCCTTAGTCACCAACCTCAACTACAACCTGCTGAGTGTCAGTCAGCTTATGCAATCTGGATATGAGGTGACTTTTTGATGGAGCCCAAGTAGCAGTTGTGAGAGACGATCCAGTCTACATTC
>JAPKLW010003711.1:2255-33894 GCA_026898455.1 Plectranthus barbatus
TATTATTATTATTATTATTATTATTATTATTATTATTATTATTATTATTATTATTTGTGTGTGTGTGTCTGTTTTGGTGAATGCTTAGAGGGGGGCAATTTGGTTTGTTTATGAGATGAAGCCACGTATGAGAACATTGCCCACTAATAAATTAGTGCTTCTCTAGGTGTCAATTCTTGAGGCACAATTTAAATTCAAAAGATAAAAACATTTCTTTTTTCTTTTAATACTTTGGTTAGGGAGTGCTTTTATACTTAAGGATTAAATAAATAGTCAAATATTTATAGAAGCGGTAAAAAAAATTGTATGCGATACTCTCATAGATCTTTTTTATCATACTTGTTTAATTTCTAACTTATGTTTATTTAATTCATAGATAATACTTGTACACATATGATGCTTATTTAGTTATCATGATTCTTTATTTAATAAATGGAGCTTGTTTAATTCACAAATTATACTACGTAACTAAATAAGAATAACTTCTCATCTAAGTAAACATGAAAAATATTCGTCTCGTAAAATAAAATTCATGAGATGATTTTGCAGGGATACCGAAAAAGAAGTATATTTCATAATTTTATGTAAATGAAAAAGAAGACATGAGTAAGTCTTTTAATATTTGAAATGATGTATTTCTTCATTGTAAATGATGTATTTCTTTATTGTAAATAATGTAATTTTTTTAAATGAAATGATGTATTTAACTTATTGAAATGATGTATTAAAGTCCGTCTCACAATAAAAAAAATAGTGTGACTGTATCTCAGGAGACCAACTCTAGATAAGCAAATTCTCATACGAGACGGTCTCATCATTTTTATTGTGAGACGAATTTAATGATGTATTTAATTTATTGAAATGATGTATTTTTTATTGCAAATTATCTATTTCTTTGTTACAAATAATGTAATTTTTACACAGAAAAAAAATATAATGATGTATTTAATTTATTAAAATAATGTATTTCTTTATTGCAAATGATGTATTTATTTGTTGCAAAAAATGTAATTTTTTTAAAATGAAATGATGTATTTAACTTATTGAAATGATGTATTAAGATCCATCTCATAATAAAAAAATAGTGAGACCGCCTCTCATGAGACCAACTCTAATAAATAAATAAATTATCCTCTAAAAAATCAAATGAAGGAAATCCTTTGTGAAATAAAGATGTATTGATTTGAGATTCGATGTTCCATCACTCCTAAAAATGTTGAGCTATAAATAAATTATATATCCATTAAAATCTAAATATTAAAGGACTAACTAATAGTTTTATTTTCTCAACCAATTATTTTTTTGTTACGTCACGTTTAAATGGGACACTGTTTAAACTGAGTTAAACCAACCAGTTTAGTTATAAAGTAAGAGGATTTGTTGCATTAATTTATTTCTGAAGTTTGTTTATAAATAATATTTTTGTAATCTAATAATGCGTCAATCTAAATGATTTATTGAAGTCCCTAGATATAGTATCGACATGTCTTGATTAAAATAAAATAATTTCTGTGAATGAGATTGGCAAAATCTTTGACAATATATATGTCACCAACCAAATCATGTATTAATTAATTAATTAATTATGATTATCTTAGCATAAGAAGATTCAGGCGAACCTACACATCTACACAAAACCATAAATAATTTTTCATTTTATTTTTTCAAATATAATTATATGGAAATAATTAATTGAATAAGTAATAATGTGATTCTCGTGACTGGTTAGCTAATATATTTGAATGGTCATAGCGTGTCACACAATATTAAATTATAATAGTTAGGTAAAACACGCTGGGATATGCTATGTCTAGGAGAATATATTGTGGTTGGATTGGATTAGATTAGTTAAACTATGATTATAGTTAAGAATATGTATCACTTGTATTAATTAATGCTCCATTACGCTACATTGATGACGTCGTATTTTTATTTTATATTAATTTGTTATTTAAAAAGAATAATTCTTGTTACTTTTTATATTATTAAAAGACTCGTCTAAGCCTTTCAACCTTGAAATGATTAATGATAAAATGTGGAGCTCAATTTAATAATAAAATGATTTAAATTTAACTAAAATAGTTATCTTGTTAAGTTTGATCACACTAAAAGGACAAAAGCATCCCAAATTACAAATTAAATTCTCTGTTCTATTTAATGTTTCATTATCTCAATTACTAATTTTAATTAATATTTTTATGAAAATAAAATTTAGTATAGTAAGATATACTCTAATTAATTTTTAAAAAACAAAAAACAAGATTTTATAATGATATAAATTATAGTTATGAATTAAATCAATTTTTGTAATAGGTTTTAGTTAAAAACTATAAAATAAATACTAAGAATATTATCTAAATTGGGCGGATGAACACACTTATAAAATTAGTTTAAATTATTGTAAAAAGATATTTTAATAGTCGAATATAAAATGGAAAGTGGAATTGAGGATATGAAGTGTCAAAATTATGTAAGAAAGTTAATACTATTACTCAATTGCAATTAGGGTCCACTAAAATTACTATAATTAAATAATTTCTATAACATATAGTAAGAAAGAATTACTAGTACATGTATGATTGCTTTTTAATTCACTTAAGACACTTATAAGGTACGTATTTATTAGTCTGCTTGCCTAATTTAAACGCCCTACGGCGTCGTAAAGCAAGATAACTTAGAAAATTAAAAACATCTACCTAAAAGAAGATCCAAGATGCTGAATAATAAAAGAAAATTCAATTGAACCGAGTTAAAAAGTGGGTGAAAATTGAAATATTTTGGTTCAAAGAAATTCCATCCGAATAGTCAAAAACCATAAAACTGAGCCGAAACTTGATAAATTGATCCGAGTGATAGGTTTTTATTTATTTATTATTATTATAACTAGTTTATCAAATCTACTTTTATTACCTAAGAACATATTTCTAAATAAGTTTAAGTTATACGATTGTACTTAAGTGAAAATATTTTAATAGATAAATAAGATTTTAAAAATTATTTAATAATGAGATTGAAATATATTCAAATATAGATAAAATAAAAAATATATTTTTAATTTTAAATTGGTGATTAAAGACTGTGATGTATTTTAGTCTTTTACAAGTGTGAAAATATTTTTCTTAGGCAAAAACTTGTGTTAGACACGCCTAAACAGTTTAGGCGGGTTTTATTCATACCCAAATGAGTCCATTCATTCCAAATATGGTTTATTAATCCTCAATTAGGGTATATCAAATGAGTTTGACTTGGATTAATAGATAAAACCCGCATAAAATGTTTAGGTGTGCCTAACCTAAGACTTTTATTTATTTATTTATTATGTATAAGATAATAGAGTGGAACACATTTAATGACATAAAAATTTTGTATAAAATATAAAAACATGTCGGCTTAATTGAGTGACCTGAAAATCAAAGAGTTGGTGTTAGGTTCAAAATTTCTTTATCCAAAAATAACTTAATAAATTGATGAATATATGTATGTGAGTATATATGCGTGTAAGATAGGAATCTTGTTGTCTCATTAATTAATATTCTATTTGCATAATCTCATGATAAATCTTGGAGTAAGATGCTAAATTTGTTGTCTCATTGATTAATATTCTATTAATAAAATCTCATAATAAATCTTGGAATCGATCTTCTTGTCCCATACTAAAAAAATATTAGATATGCTAAGGAGAACATGTGAGATGTATATATGAAAGTTCAATGAACTCAAAGCTCATTGTGAATATTTATAAAAGGTTTGAGCGTTGTATTTTCATGAGATGAAGGAAGTATTTGTCTAGAATTGGATACAATGGTGTATAAAAAAATAGAAATAGATACGTGCGTGAGATTTTTGTAGCAATTTTTTTCCAAGAATCTTGATTTCTGTTTGATACGTGTATAATGATAATGCTATTTTAATAGGCAAAGATTTTTCTTTCTTGCTTCGTGTGTGCGCGACTCTGAGCCCCACAATTTGGGTTAGGTGGGTTTCTTCTTGTGTGCCCATTGGTCTTCGCTCTTCACCCTGTGTTTTTTTACTGGTGGCAGCCTTTTCTGTTACTTTTACAATCGTATATTATATATAAATATATACATACATAGATTGTAAGTATATGTGCGTGTTGCTATATATTTGGTTGATCAGGATTGGTCTCTGTTGTCAAATGCTGGTTTTCTTGATCAGTTGCTCCTTCTCCTTCATCATCTTCTGCCCCTTCTGGGATTCTGAGATGAGACTGCTCTCTCTCTCCTTCTGGAAAAATCTCTCCCTTTTCACCTTCTCAAAGTCCACACGATACTCTCTCCTCGGTGCAACTCTCTCATTTCTCACTTCAAGAATGTCTGCTGCTAGTGCCAGGAAGTCAACCGAGAAAATCAAGAACGGCGCGGAGCCGCCGCCGGAGATGTCGGTGCTGGACTTGCCGGACCTCGTGTTGGAATGCATTCTCGAGAAGCTTCCGGCGGAGGGGCTGTGCAGGATGGCGAGTGTGTGCAGCTCCTTGAGAGACAGGTGTGTGAGCGACCATCTTTGGGAGAAGCACATGAAGAATAAATGGGGTAGAGTTATTGGGGCTGCGGCATTCAAGGAATGGCAGAGCTGCGTCGATTCAAGAAAAGCGCCCCCGTTCTTGAACCACGCCAAGCAGAAGGGATTGATGGCCCATTTAATCGCGTTGATTAGATCTGGTTTCAGCAGTAGTAAGAAGAATAATAGGTGTTTTTCGCATATCGATTCGGTTATGTGTCGATATCTTGCTCTCGAGTCGGGCGACTTCTGGTTCCCCGCTCAGGTTTACAACCGTGAGGTATGTTCGATTTCGATTCTTCCCTTTTCATGGTTGTGTTTCTACTTTCTTGGAGTTGAATGACAGATCAAGTCTTGGATTCTTGCTGTGTTTTGCAGAATGGTCATGTGGGATTCATGCTATCTTGCTATGATGCTATGCTGAGCTACGACAGGAGAACCAACACCTTCAATGCCAGGTGATTCGATTAGTCACTTGAGACGTGGTTAAACAGCTTGTAATGATTTGGGAGTGTTAAAGATTGTAGTTTTGATGTGTAGGTACCCTCCTCATGGAACAAGGGCATGTGCAGTAGAGAGTGGTGTGACATGGGACAGACTAAGAGCCCCCATGGTTGAAACCTCCCCACGCCATCTTCATATCTCAGATTGCTTGAATGAGCTGCACCCTGGTGATCAAATCGAGATCCAATGGAGGAGAAACAAAGAGTTCCCATACGGTACAGTCTTCCACTTTGAAAATATAGCAATCTTGCCAAGAAACTTCACCAAAAAACAAGCACTACCACAAAATTTTTGAGGACTATCCCACACCAGTCCGCCTTAATTGACTTGTTCCCAATTTGTTTGGTGGGGAGTTCTTGTCTTGCAAATTCTAGACGCAAGTGAATTGAATTTGGGTGAAAAAAATGTGTGCAGGGTGGTGGTATGGTGTGGTGGGCCACTTGGAAACATGTGATGGGAGTGCCAATTACTGCCGCTGTCACACTAGTGGTGAGTTAACTCTTAACATATACTACAATTCTTATGTGTGAAGACTAAACTTAGTAGAAACTAGAAAGATGAAGAAAAGTAGGAGGGATATTATTATTATTATTATTATTATTATTAAAATGATCATGTCTTTCTTGATTCCCAAATTTTCCACATGTGGGTCTTCCCTTCTGCCTATCATTGGTCCATCGGCATAACTCATGACTACCTTGTCCAACTCTCCACCAACAAACCCATTAATGCTGTCTTAATGTGACACTTATGGCCAGCCAAGCTGAAAAAGACCCCCTACTTTTCTTCCATCTTTTGTTTGCTTCTAGATATTGCATTTACATCCCAGTTTAGTTGAGAGATATTTGTTGCAAAATCTTGTCAGTCTTGGATAAATTTGCATAAACAACCTGCATATATGCTTGAGAAAGTCTAACAGTGATTTTTTGGGGGTGCAGAGAGTGTGGTGCTGGAGTTCAAGCAGTACGCGGTGGGTTCTCGTTGGAGACGAACAATTGTGAGCAGGAAAGAGCACAGGGAAGAGGGAAATGAGGGAGATGGGTTTTATGGGGGGATCAGGAAGGTGTGTGGGGAGGAAGAGATGTCCATGTGGGCTAAGCTGTGGCCTGCTCATGCTTTGTTGGAATAGCAATAGATAGGGTAATGGTATTGCCAAAACCAAACTTAGCTTTGGTTATTATAAACATGTCTCAATTAGACCTTACTTATAGCTTACATTAATCTTCAGCTGCAGGGCCTTGTTTTTCTTGTAGCTGCGCGATGTATAATGCCTCCATTGCATATAAATTATATCAAAATTTTCATAACAAATATTTTTACTCCATCGTATTATGACAATTAAGGTTTGTTGCCGACTTGAGCAGAACTACAATGTGAGGGTTGTAACCATCTGGGATGCCGTATTTTAATAAAATGACAAAATTGCATCAATTTTGATATTATGAATAATTATCAATTGATAAGGTTACAAAAGAAAATAAAAATAAAAATTGAGTGGCTTGCCTAATGATCACTAAAGCCTATTGCAGTTCATGTTGCACATCTCCTACTAACATGTACTCATTTTTTTCCCCATAATTTTCTAAGATAGTATTTGCTGGTTCTGACATAAGAAATGGTACATATTAGTATGTAATAGTTGTAATTGGGTTAGCCCAGGCCTCTCTTATAGTATTAATGAAACCACTTAGTCGAGCAGGTTACGAATTCAGTTAGCAGTTATGTACACCAAAAACTGGGATCAATTATTGGATTTCAAACTTGAGTGCGTAAGATTTGAAAAATTAAAGACAGAATGTAAATAAAATAAAATTTATAGTGATTCGGATGACAATTGATCCTACATCCACCATTCACTCAATTGATAGAAATTCACTAACTCCAACTGCACATGGTAATTTAATACGGGTTAATTGTCATTGTTCTTTCAGTAGCAAAAATGTCTCTTTCACTTCCGATATCCAAGTACTTTTAGATTGAGCCTTACCACAAGAATCCACTTGCTATGCTCTTTCTTCTGATATTTTTAACTGTTCGTGATACTTGAATATGTGTTGCAATGTTAGATCATTTACTAGTTGGGAGCTTCCATAGGTTACAACTACAAGATATGAAGGTTTGAGTTCCCTTCTCGAGCCTATATTGAATAATTTGCTACACGACTCTGGTGGTCTCGTGCTCTAGAAGGCACATAAGTCTCGTGTTCTTGAAGAAGCACAAAAGGCTTAAGAGCTTTTATATCAACAATAGCTTCAACATCGGCAAGCAACTCACGTTCAAAAGCTTCTTCTCTCATTTTAAGATGCATATTTTTAGACTCCATTAAAAAAATTAGTCGTTATAGAATAGGATACATCCATCTTTTCTTGCCGATTAATATTGGTACGAAGTTGTACAACTCTGCAACTTCTTTACTTGGATAAGATGTATTGAATGACATAAAGCGTCAGTTCATGGTTGGGTCAACTGAGCTTTAACTTGGTTTGTTCACCCTTGTTTTCTCAACTATTAATTCCTCTTGAAATGTCAGTTGGTCCTTTTCTCTTGTAGTTCGCTGAAGTATCCTCGTAATTGGAATGAATCAGTTATAGATAACAGTTGAACTTGACCTTCTTATCAGTTGATTCTTCGTGTCTTCAAGTTTTCCATTGGTCATACCTAGGGATGTCAATCGGGCTGACTCATCAGGTTTCGGGCTAACCCTATCGGGTTGTGGACTATTCGGTTTGGATTTAATCGGGCTGAATTTTTATCGGGCTAAAAATTCTTGAACCTAACTCTAATCCACCGATTTTTGGGCTGACCCGTCGGGTTGGCAAGACTTACGAATTTATTTATGTAAAGATTTTCTTAAAATATTTTAACAACCCTTAAAACAAAATAAAAAAGAAAATGATGAACCAACATAAATAAAAGACATCAAACAACAATATCTTCACAAAAATAGTAATAAGTGGATAAAAGGTTGTCCAATCATAGTTTGAAAAAAAAATATCAATCCTTATATACCAACTAATTTAAGTAATAGAAATAAATTTTTCAACATATAAAATGATAAAATAGGGATTATAAAATTAAATATAGCTTTCAGTTGGGTGAACATAACAACGAGAGGCTAAAGGTTCTTGAAAGGAAGAAATGAGTAGGTATGCTAATTAAGAGAGTGACGAGTGGAAGACAATGAAAGAGGAAGAAAGTAGGGATTTTTTAATTTGAGGGTAACGGACTACGTCACTGGGAGAGATAGATGAGATTTTGTGTGATAGAAAATTAGGTCTAGGGAATTACTTATATAATTAATGGGTATAGTAGGATATAAATTGTAGGGATTCCAGGCGAACCGAACCGCCAAATCCGAATAAACTCGGACAGTTCAAGGACGTTGAAAGAAATTAAAACAACGATTAAACTCTAGCATGCTCCTATGAATTTAATGCGGTGGATTTTGAATATACCTTAACTCCGTAGGGTCTGATCCGATCTTTCGCATTTGAACTTCAATTCCTTGATTCAACCACGTGATTTGATTAAAACTGCGGAAACAGAAATTAGAACCAGATCTAATTTCAAGAATTAATCAAAAGAAAAGAGAAGGGAAGAAATTTGTTCTCCAAATTAGATCTTCAGATCTGTATCCCAATGCTGTTCAATCCTGCTACTGGTGAGAATTCCACAGGACTGTGAATGTGTAGGCCAGAGTCGAATTCCTTCTCCTCCCAAACACACAGAGGCACCGCCCACTTCTCTCTCTCACTAGGGTTTCAACTGATTTGAATTGTCACATGAACTGTGAGAGAGAACTGTGTATTTATAGACCTAGGGTTGCAAACCCTAATGAGCTACTGGGCCCCTTTTGATAAACACTCATTTTGTGCATTTTACTGATGTGAATCTGATCACTTTTGACCGTAGACTAAACCAATTTCTGAGAATTTTATATGTTATTTATAGTCTTTAAAAGATTATTACGTTTGGGTTGGTTTGTGGTTGTTT
This sequence comes from Plectranthus barbatus, assembly GCA_026898455.1. Taxonomy (NCBI): domain Eukaryota; kingdom Viridiplantae; phylum Streptophyta; class Magnoliopsida; order Lamiales; family Lamiaceae; genus Plectranthus; species Plectranthus barbatus. The sequence goes on from JAPKLW010003711.1 coordinate 11,271, forward strand.
ATGCAGATTTCACGCACAATTGAGCCGTTTACAAGATTTGACTAAGTGTCATAGGGCCAATCGATGCTAACTTGCATCGGGGAAGTGAAGAAGTGAGAAAAGACCGAAGAAAAAGCCGAATTTCCATTCGTGACAAATTCGGAGACCTAATTACATCATCGGCGATCGCCGATTTCGCCTCTGGGTCGCCAATTTTGCATTTTCAGCCATTTCAATACGGCACAAATTCGGCGACCCAATTACATCTTCGGCGATCACCGATTTTGTCTCCGGGTCGCCGATTTTGCAATTTCAGCTATTTTTCTTCGGCTCAACTTCGGCGACCCATGCGCATTTTCAGCGATTGCCGATCGCATTTTCTAGGTCGCCGAACGGGTTATTTTGACGGATTTTTGGCCCAAATCCCATATCTTCTCAGATTAGAAAATGATAAGTATAAATAGGAGATCCCAAGACTAAAAAACGTTCCTTTTTCCATATTTTCGAGTTCAAAGGGCCAGGGAGAGCTGAAACAACACAAGACTTGAAGAGCAAGACTGCAGATTGAAGATCAAGATTACCGATTTTCAGTTTTCATGTTTTCTGTTTTCTTGACTCTTCACTTGATTGTTTTCATGGGATTTAGCATGATTGGCTAAATTTCTTGTGGATTCTAGGGTTTTGAAACTTTTTGACATTCATTCCATCGTTTATATAATTTGATTTTCCTTTTCCATTGATGTTTTAATTACTGTTGGGGTTTTCTTTAATTACAAGATATTGGCCATTGATTGTAATTCGAATTGGTAATTTTTGAACCTAGAGGTCTAGATTATTGATTAAGATGCAGAGTAATTAAATTTGATAGGTCAATTGTCCGAGAGGAATTTGAACTGTTAAAGGGTTTTTGAAATCTAAGGGTTTATCAAGAGTAAAAGTCCTTTTGCGCATCCGAGAGGAGTCACTAGGTCGTTTATTTCCATGTTATGGTTGAGAGTCCGAGAGGGTCGCCTGATAACAATTATGAGATTAACTCACAACTTTGGAAATTAAATTGGAATTGGATTGTATAAATGATTGTTTGATAGTTCTTCAAGTGGATTACCCTGGGATCCTAGCTTCTCTTATTTTCTAAACCTTAAATTATTCACTTGTCTACTTTTATGATTATTGCTCAGTTTTAAATAAACCCAAACTCTTTATTCGGATCGTCTAAATAGTAATAAAAACAACTGTGCTTTAGTGCTTGAGTGTATTTCGAATCTGTAATCTTCATGTTCGATAAATTATAACTTGCCCTCTGCAGTGATCTGTACACTTGCAGTTTTAACATGTTGCAAAATACGCTATCACCCCTTTCAACATATTTAATTGAGCCAGACCTGAGACCTAATGCAAATAATAAAGTGGGCCAATGAATTAATTAATTTAGATGTCCACAATCCAGAACATAATTAATTATTTAATATTAATTCTTTTTCACCACAAAATTAATACCGACTTACCCCTTTATTACCACGTTATGAGAACGGACTGCATTTACTTGAGAATCCCCATATTTAGGGTTACTGGACATTCATTAATTTATTGGAGCTTCTGGCAAGCTTCCACAATTAATTAATTTCTTATTTTCCTGAGCAGTACCACTCAAACCTTATCACTCGTGATTGAACTTAATCAACATGCAGGACTTTAGCACGATGAACGCTATTGAGCTCCTCAGGGAATTTCCCCATCCTATTACTCGGATATGGTAACCTAACTCCAGTCTCAGGCTTTAATACACGAATTGTTTCCATCCAAGATGCGAGTATACTAGCACGTTACTCTGGCTCTCCACCATGGCAAGTCAAAGAAACAGTCAACCCGTGCATACCCCAACCTTCGTTAGGGTTTGGACTCATTCAAGATCGAGATCTTGTATTCTCTGATGTCAGTCAGTAGAATACATCTCACTGTGGTCCAATCAATACGCAACCGCACGTACCAGCATATCAAGTAATCAAGACAGATTACTTCTTTCCGACTACGCTGCAACCTACACCAGCAGACTAATCCTCATACGCTGTCTCGGTTGTGATAATATTTATATCTCACTAGGTCAAGTGATCATATTGTCTTCTGCGATCTACAACCCGCAGTATGATCATCCCTATCGGTGAGATAAGAGGATACCATTGTTACTCGCATGTAAGTTTGTTTAACATATAGAAAATAACGTTGAATGTATACTCATCGTAATAAATGTTTTCTGTATACAAAACCCAACAATCTCCCACTTATACTTAAAGTATTACATCCGCTATCCAGAGTATACATTGCGTCTATCTAGCCTATCTATTACATTAACCACTGTTCGTGGTAGGCATCCACCTCAGACATAGTCCACGAATATGTATTTCGTAAACCTTATGTGGCAAGCACTTTGTGAATGGATCAACTAGGTTTTCTCTAGTGTCAATCATCTTGATCTGCACATTGCCCCTCGATACGATCTCACGTATGATGTGGTACTTTTTCTCTATGTGTTTGCTCGCCTTGTGAGTCCGTGGTTCCTTCGAGTTTGCCACTGCACCAGAATTATCATAATGAACTGTGATACTCTTAGGAAAACTTGGAATCACATCCAAATCTAAAAGGTAATTTCATAGCCATACCCCTTCTTTCGAAGCTTCGGAGACAACGACATATTCTGCATCCATGGTGGAGCCAGCAATGCATTTCTACTTTGCGCTCCTCCAAGATATAGCCCCACCTCCCAAGGTAAACACATAACTTGAGGTTGATTTCTTCTCATCCTGATCCCCTTGGAAATCCGAATCTGCGTAACCCACAGGGCACAAATCCTCACTTTGATAAACTAGGAAATAATTCCTAGTTCTTTCAAAGACTAATATCTTGCTACCATGCCAACGTCATGACAAATATCAAGCCTAGTACACAACATTGCATACATGAGGCTACCCACCGCAGATGCGTATGGTACAAGACTCATCTCATCTTTCTCCTTTTGTGTCTTAGGACACTGCCCAGTAGAAAGATGTACGTCAGCTCTGAAAGGTAGCAAGCCTTTCTTGGCAAGTTGCATGCTGAACCGGGCTATCACAGTATCCACATAGAATGCTTGGGATAAGCTTATCATCATTTTCTTACGATCCCGTAAGACTTTAACCCAAGGATGTACCCGGCTTCTCCCAAATCCTTCATTTGGAACTGTTCGGATAACCAACTCTTAATTTCTGACATCATTCCTTCGTTGTTTCCAAATAGGAGTATGTTTTCCACGTATAGTGCAAGGAAAACCACGCTCCCACTGACACAAAGTCGGTATGCACAACTTTCGTTCTCAAACTATGAAAATCCATAAGATTTAATCACATCGTTGAAACGTAAGTTCCACGACCTTGAAGCTTACTTAAGTCCATACAAGGACTTCTTAAGCTTCCAGACAAGAAGTTCTTCGCCTCTGCGCACGTAACCCTCGGGTTGCTGCATATAGATGTCTCTCTCTTCTTCAAGGTAACCGTTTAGAAAAGCAGTTTTGACATCCATTTGCAAAATCTCGAGGTCCAGATGCGCTGCTATGGCAAGGAGTATCCAGATGGATTTGAGCATGACTACGGGTGAAAAGGTTTCATCATAGTCTATGCCCTCTTTTTGACTATAACCCTTTGCCACCAGTCTAGCTTTGAAAGCCGTAATTTCTCCATCCGCTCCCTTGTTTCTCTTGTATACCCACTTGCACCCTATAGCCCTAAAGCCATCAGACAACACAACTTTCTGGTATACATTCAAAGCGGTTATGGATTCAATCTTAGAATCCATGGCGATACGCCACTTTTCAACATCCTTGTCATGAACTGTCTCCTCGTAGGTCAGTAGATCAGAGTCTTCATGCCAAACTGGGTTTGCGTCCAAGGAAGAGCTCACAGGGTGTCTTAGGAACCGATTTAGAAGGCACTAAGTTTAAGATGTAAGCCGCTGTTTCCAATGCGTATCCCCAAAACGAAATGGGTAAGCTTGCGTAACTCATCATTGATCTCACCATCTCCAAAAGAGTTCTATTTCTTCTTTCAGCTACACCATTTTGCTGGGGAGTACCCGGTGCAGTCCATTGGGATGTAATCTTAAGATCTGACAGATATTGTAGGAACTTGTTCCCGAGGTATTCGCCACCATAGTCATGTTGCAATGACTTGATAGTTTTCCCGACCTTCTGTTCTACCTCAGCCTTGAACTCTTTGAATTTCTCAAAGCATTCAGACTTGTAGCGAAGCAGGTAAACGTATCCGTATCTCGAGTAGGCGTTAATGAAAGTGACAAAGTACTCATACCCTCCAGGAGCTTGTGTGGATATTGGCCCACATAAGTCAGAATGGATCAATTCCAACACATCCTCTGCTCGAGACTAACTAGCCTTAAAAGGCCTAGAGGACATCTTTCCCTCGATGCAGGATTCGCAGACTAAGTCCAATGTACCGTCATTTGCAAGTCGCAGACTAACCCAGTCTCAAGTGCCAGAGATATGTAAGATCCTCATCAGAAGAAGTAAGCTTTTTGTTTCTAGAATTATCAATTTCAGATGAGTTACATGAAACATTTGCGGAAGACTTATAATGACAGTTAATGACATAGAGAGAGTTATTCAGCATCCCACGACAGATAACAACGTTATTACCAATGATAGAAATACCACTATAAAAAATAACTGAATATCCATCAACGAACAATTTGGAAACTGAAATAAGGTTTCGCCGAAAATCCGGCACATATACAACATCTCTCAAAGTCAAACTAGAATCATCAAAGTATAAGGTGAAATCTCCAATGGCTGCTGCACTCACTCGCACTGCATTCCTCATTGAGATGGTAACCTCGTCATTCTTCAGCACCTTCCTCGGTGTGAACCCCTGCAAAGTGTAACAAACATGATCAGTAGCTCAGTATTCACTACCCACAAATGAGTAGAAACAGATGCTAAACATGTTTCCATTACAAATGCAAATGACGTACCTTGGCTCTTGCTTCCACATGCATTCTTGCTTGAAGTGACACCAACCCTCTTCATCTCCTTTGACTTCCTTTCACGTCTTTTCGATCAATCAAATTCCCGTACTCGTTATTGACCACATCTTTCAATGTGTTCAAACTGTGTACAAAATCTGATAACTCAGAATCCCATGAAGGTACAAAAGTCTGTTCTTCCAGGAGATCAGTAAGTAACTCATTAAAAGTACACTCGCTTCTCTTAGCTACATCCTTCTTAAAGTTATAGAATGAAAGCGGTAATGAGTTCTGGATTATATCGATCTTAGCCCGATCACTGATACATCCACATCTACGTGTGAACCTATTCATGGTGTTATCCATCATCATCACATGTAATGTCACCAAACTACCATCAACCAATCTCTTTCAGACAAGGTCTTTCATGAGATCACAACTGACAGTTCGTTCCACTTCGCCATACATAGCCACCAAGTCCATCCAGATCGCAACTGAGCTACAATAGCCCATGTACTTGAGCTTCAATTCTCTAGACAGGTTATCCGAGATCAACTTGTAAGTACAATATTTAGATGCCACCTATCTGTCATAGAATTCCTTCTATGATAACGTGGTAACGTGGGGTAAGTGGTTTCATAGTAAGAACAAATGCATGTTGCTTAGACAGGAGAATATACTCAATGCAGTATCTCCATTCAGGAAAGTTTGGTCCAGTTAAGAGATTGGGAGCAAGAATATGATCAACAGTAGACATAGACATATCTGAAACAAATAAAGAATCTAAATAAGAACAAACATGCAGAACATTAGAAAACAAATGCATTGAAAACCTCTTGATAAATCAAATACAAATGTTTTCCACTAATAGCCCAATGGTTCCCACCACAAGCTACACTCGTAGTCGTTTACGATGTCACCCTCAACCAGACTGCGGGTTTTAAGCCCCAATCCTTTAATTTCATACCATGTTTGGAATGCTTAGACACATGAAATTAATAATTAGTGTAAAAATCCTGACCAAGTCATCTCTCAAGAATAAGGAAACAACAACTGCATTATATACTAAGATGCTTTTAAAAATTAACCACAAATTTAACTTCAGCCAAAAGAGAACAGTTAGTATGGCGCAAAACCATACTGCATGACCCTTAAAGCCTTTGTTATCTATAATTTAAATCAATCCTAGAGTACTTATGAGAAATGAATTACGCAAGCTACACTCGTAGAAGTTTACGCAAAATCCTCCCACTATTCACTTGATTTAAATTGTTTGTCTAGAAATCCTAACAACTGTAGCCCACGAACCTCCACGAATTAGCAAGCTACACTCGTAGACATTTACTAAGACGAAAGACACACTTACAGCCTAGGACCACTTTGTGGAGGTCTGTTGATTTTAATTAAAAAATCCGCTTTGTATTTTTTTAACTCAAAAGGTTTTTATTTGCGCACATAAATAATTTCATTTCATTATATTTTCCAAATCTTTGCATGTAATTAGAGATGTCCAAAAATTCAAAATATAATCCAACAAGAAATTAATCAATAAGCATGCCTTTTAAAACTATAAATAATAAAGCAGTAAAACATGTTTTCCTATTATCAACAGATGCTTATTGCGCAAATAATAAATCACACATCATACGAGGGCAATTAAGACAAACAAAAATTCTTTGTGGCCCCAAAAATAGGAAAATAAAATAATCCTATCTATTACAGAATTTGAAATTTGAATACAAATATCTTCAAATCTTTTAAAATCTTCAAGGGCCTTGATATTCTCAACCACCAAATCTTTTTGGATCTAGGATTTTGTAATTTGAAAATCGGTCCCACGATCCAACTACAAACCCTAGGGTTTACAACAGATTGCACCAGCCGTCAAACTACGAACCACCACCGCAGCAGTAGCAGCCACCGCCGCTGGCCAGCCGGCCGCGCCTGTGCACGCTCACGTGCGTGCCGCGCGCTTGCCGCTGTCGCATGGCTACACCATTGCGTTGTGCGGCTGTCGCCGATGTTGGCCTCCTGCCCGCGTGGCTGCGCCACCACCGTCGCCTCGCCGGTCTCCGTCTTGTTTTTCGTCGCGTACAAATTACAGAATTGAAAAAACTATAAATAGACTAATCTATTACAACTTTTCCTAAATCTAATCACGAATTTTCTCATGATTTTACAAAATTGATTTTAATCCAAACATGAATAAACCACTGCAGATTAAATCAAAACGGGTTGCCATGAGGAACAAAAACCAAAATCATCCACAATAATAAAAAATTATGCATGCATAAATCAAATAATTTCTTATCTAATAGAGCCATGAAATTGAGACGAGACTCTGATACCAATTGTAGGGATTCAAGGTGAACCGAACTACCAAATTCGAATAAACCCGGACCGTTCATGGATGTTGAAAAGCAATTAAAACAATGATTAAACCCTAGCATGCTCCTATGAATTTAATAAAGTGGATTTCAAATATACCTTAACTTCGTAGGGTCTGATCCGATCATTCGCGTTTGCATTCCAATCCCTTGATTCAACCACGCAATTTAATTAAAACTGCGAAAACCAAAATTAGAACCAGATCTAATTTCAAGAATTAATCAAAAGAAAAGACAATGGAAGACATTTGTTCTCTAGATTAGATCTTCAGATTTGTCTCCCAATGTTGTTCAATCTTGCTACTGCTGAGGATTACACAGGACTGTGAATGTGTAGGCCATAGTCGGATTTCTTCTACTCCCAAACACATAGAGGCGCTGCCCACTTGTCTCTCTCACTGGGGTCTCAACTGATTTGAGTTGTCATTTGAATTGTGAGAGAGAACTGTCTATTTATAGACCTAGGTTTGCAAACTCTAATGGGCTAATGGGCCCCTTTCAACATATTTAATTGGGCCAGACCTGGGATCTAATGTAAACAATAAAGTGGGCCTATGAATTAATTAATTCTCATGTCCTTAACCGAGGACACAATTAATTAATTAACATTAATTCTTTTTCACCACATAAGTAATACTGACTTACCACTTTATTACCATGTTATGAGAACGGGCTGCATTTACTTGAGAATCCCCATATTTAAGGTTACTGGACATTCATTAATTTATTAAAGCTTCTGACAAGCTTCCACAATTAATTAATTTCTTATTTTCCTGAGCAGTACCACTCAAACCTTATCACTCGTGCTTGAACTTAATCAGCCTGCAGGATTGTAGCACGATGAACGTTATTGAGCTCCTCATGGAATGTCCCCATCCTATTACTCGGATATGGTAACTTAACTCTAGTCTCAGGCTTTAATACACGAACTACTGCTACCGAAGATGCGGGTATATGAGCACATTACTCCGGCTCTCTACCATGGCAAGTCAAAGCAACAATCAACCCGTGCATAACCCAACCTTTGTTAGGGTTTGGACTCAATCAAGATTGAGATCTTGTATTTTCTGATGTCAGACAGTAGAATACATCTCATTGTGGTCCAATCAATACGCAACCACACGTACCAGCATATCAAGTAATCAAGGCAGATTACTTCTTTCCGACTATGCTGCAGCCTACACCGAGAAACTAATCCTCATACGCTGTCTCGGCTGTGATAATATTTATATCTCACTAGGTCAAGTGATCATACTGCCTTCTACGATCTACAATACGCAGTATGATTGTTCCTATTTGTGAGATAAGAGGATACCATTGTTACTCGCATGTAAGTTTGTTTAATAGATAGGAAATAACGTTGAATGTATACTCATCGTAATAAATGCTTTATGTACAAACCTATCAATAAATAATATTAGAAATAATGAATATTAAAATATTATATATATATATATATATATTTATATTATTAAATATTGTCGGACCTATGGGCCAACCCGCTATCCTCCAAGCTCAGCCCGTTTGGGCCGCCAACCCGTCGGGTTCAACCCGTTCAATTAAAAATAATTTCAAGTTGGATATTCTTTACCCTTAACCGTATTTTAGCCCATCAGTTTTGGGCTGACCCATCGGTTTTGGGCTTTATTGACATCCCTAGTCATACCTATACTATTATAACACTTGAATCTATGTATTACAATTTATATTCACTTCTAACTGAGTCAGTTCTGCACACAAATAATTGACTTATAATTTTTCTGACATTTATCAAGATTATATATATCCTAACGGTATTTGAAAAAACGGAGAAGTTTATGGAGGAAATTGGAAAGATCTTCACATATAAATGAAGAAACTTTTGCAAGTGGATTTTGAAAAGGAAACAAATTTGTATGATAATTTTTGTTTGGCTATTCTCTCTATCAGTGGCTTAATCAAATACAAGAACTTCACGATTTGGCTTGTATCCCTAAAAACTTATACTAATTCTTTCTCATATAATTAATGTTGTGAATTAAACGATTGTAAAAAAAATAACAAATAGAAATAAAGTACTCAATAATTTATAGTAGCTCGAACGTAACCTCTACAACCACTATTCAAGCCTTACATTGATGTTTTTATCATGGTGGGGAGAATATAAAGTAATGAACACGATACAATTGAGCGTAATCTCTATGTCCACTGCTTTCTTAGGACTACCTATTATGTCCCATTGGACCAGATCCATTTTTTTTGCGGTTTGTTTGGCTGTTGTTGTCCTTGGCAGGTACAATGAACATCTCGAAGCTTCCACCATACAACACAGAGAAATTTGCAGTGTGGAAGAAGAGATCTCTGATCCAGCTAAAGAGCATCTATCCTAAAATGATATTTATGACAGAGGCCTATCAGGATTATGAAAGTCAATCCTTGTCACGAAGGAGATACAACCGATTCAGAGATGTTGGAGAAGCCATGTGCCGAGTGGACAACAGAGGACAAGAAGCGTTTCTAACTTGACTTCATCACTCATGAGTTGATTATCTTAGCTATCCTAGAGACCATGATCGAAGATGTCATTGAGTTCAACAATGCCAAAGAGGTCTGGGATCACTTGAGCAGCTGGAGCCACCAGACAAACCAAATGAAGAGGAACAAAATTCAGGTCTGTGTGGATAAGTATGAGTCCTTTATGATTCTCCTTGGAGAAAGTATCAATGACATGGAGACTCGGTTCAACTTGATAGTCAACGAGTTGAAGGCCTTTTACAGGGTATAGTCTACAACATATCTGAATGCTAAGATCCTATCCAAGATGCCCAAAGAATATTGGTTCGTGAAGACGACCACTCTGAAGGAGAAGGATCTCTTCAAGATATCCACGAAGGAGCTATTTGCCCAACTGCAAGCTCATGAATGGGACATCCAAATGGCAAACAAGAACGAAGCCGTCAAGGCAACCCCAGTTCTTTGGGCAGACATAATGAAGTTGTTGCCTACTTTGTAAAGAGGGACTTCCTGAGTCAAAGGAGACCAAAGAAGCCCTTTCACACACAAAGACCAGTAGGTCACCAACGATAGAAGCCCCCTCCACTTCTACCTCCACCTTGAAGGAAGAAGAGAGTTTCATCTCGGAACTTGAAGAGCAGATAAGAAGACTCTCCAGATTGCTGGAGAAGGCAAGATCTAAGGCTGATACCCCTCAATTAGTTGAAAGGAGATTTGTCAAACGTCCCAATGCACATGTTTTGAGTGCAACTCTTCCAACCACCTAAACTTTGAGTGCCCTCAAGTAGACCAAGATGAGTGAGATCGACTAAGGAGGCAGTTTGAAATTAGAGCTTCAAGTGTTGTTCCAATATCATGCTCTCTAGGATAGAGGTCCCAGATATTCCCGACCATGACGACGGGTCAGTGCTATCAGACGATAAGTTGGAGGAGAAAGCATTGCTGGCATTCATGGCTGCAATTGGAGAAGATGCATATGATAATAGTTAGCAAGCTCAGACAGCGAACAACAAGGTAACAAAAGCATTACCTATCTCAATTATTTCAACATGCATCTTAGCGGACCCTGAGTGTATTGCTCTGACTCTGAGGACATTTTCCTCAACTCTCTGTCTTTAGATTTCTCTATATTTTATGAGTTGAGGAATTTCTTAGCTGGCAAAAATGTCTCACGGAAAATAAATGTTTCTATTTTGATTGATGAGGTTGAAAAATCAAGGTCAGTCAGCGAGGAGCTAGAAAAAAATAAGGATGAACACTCTATGCATCTTAATAATTTTCAAATCTTAAAAGAGGAGTGTGAATCCTTGAAGTATAATAAACTTGAGCCTAAGCCATTGTTAGGAACTAAGTTTTAGTTCCCTCTTTATTTGATGTTTTGATATGTCAAAACTTACTTTAGCACCAAGTCTCTAGAGTTCTAAAATGTAATCTATGTATATGATTATCTGTGTTGTAATAGAACTTAGGTGTTGAAGACCGAGCAAAGGAGATGTTCGAGAATTGAAGATGTGTTCGTGCGTGAAACTTGGTTTCACTAAGTATGACCAAGGCCTATACTGAGTTTGGGTACTCAGTATAGAGACTGACATACTGACTTATGAGAAGTCAGTATGAGGGTTGCTCATACTGACTATGGAATATCAGTATAGAGGCCTTAGTTCGTAAGCACGTGGAACACAGTGTGAACCAAGCTTAGTCAGACTTAAAGGCGTATGAGACTCTAAGTAAAAGTCAGTACGAGGATGTCCATACTTGGATTCCTCAAACTAAAACTGAGTTTGACAAGAGCAGGTAGGAATTACAAAGAAGTACAACCTTTCTAGAGCAGAGCAGACCTACCAAAGACTGACTATGATTGGACGACATTTCTCTTGTCTCTAACGACTGCAATCGTGTGTCTAACTGGCCAGAATTTAAACACCCAAGGATGCTGCTATAAATAGATTAACATTTCAACCAGAAAAGGCTCTGAACTCTCAAGCTAAGATAAGCCAAAGCTCTGTCAAACGTTCTACTGAAAAGTTCTCTGGTACTCCGTGTTCTTAACACGAGACTTGAGTTTCCAACTCAAGTTCAACTTTCTGTGCTTTTGTTTATAAGCACGAGGCTGAAGCTTTATAGCTAAAATTATACTTTGGTGAATATTACTTTTCAAGTAATATTCATAGCAGTCAGTATTCTACTTTGGAACACTGATTCTCACGTGGACCTGCCAATGAAGCTGAGTTCTGGGAAGAACGTGCAAACATCCAACCACCAGGAAGAAGGCTGCGAGATGCGTCCTCACTTCAACCTGAAGACTAAGTCAGCAAGGAGTTCCTAGGTGAGTGACAACAACAAACCGAAGGACGGAGTGCCGAAAGGCTTTTCATAGATCGTAAGGAGGCTTGTACTAAACTTAGTGGATTCCCTATTAAGTTCGGAAGAGTTGAAGTAGGATTTTAAGTCCGAACCACTATAATTATTTATGTTCTTTACTTGTTTTTTCTTCAAGTCTTGCATACTTAAATTTCTCTAAACTTACTTTGAAACCTTTAATACTTGTCTAATTATTGAAGTGTATACTTGTGAAACTGACCTAAGGACTTTCTGAGCTTAAAACTTACTTTCGTAAACCAGAAATCGAGTTTCAGTCAGTTTCGAAGAACAAGTGCTAGATTAAACTTTCTTTCCGCTACACATTACACTTTGATTTCAGGATCAACATCCATTTAATTATTCATTTTTTAAAAGCGTAAAAGTCTTAAATGAAGTGCTCTAGACCCAGAGGAATCCCTTAGATAGATCAGGTCTAGGTTATGATAAAAATGAGTTGAGCAATCATGCATCTTCATCATATGTTGACACTTGCAAAAAGAAAATTGTTTATATTAAAACCAAGTTTAGTGATTAGAAAGGGCTGAAGGGAAAAGGGGGAATCGCAAATGTTGAAACAACTCACGCTGGAATTGCTAAATGTTGGTCCGCCAACAACCCCAAGCTGGCCATGCAACATGCTTCGAGAAAACAAGTGAAATCCCAAAAACTGGTTGATCAACATGTCCCTGCTGATAAGATGTCAGTTCGTACAGCCAGTTTGGCCAAGCAGCGAGCAAGGTGGGCACCAACAAAAAGTGCACCAGCTCGGCATGTGATGAAGCCAAACATTACTCCTGGTTATCGTCCTAACCAGAGACCTTTTTCTCATAATCATAATGAGAAAAAAGTTCGACCAAGTAGGGGGGACAACTACTTGAGGCCCAAGCCCAATCAAATTTCTCATTTAAAGACTAGGAAGGCTAACCATTGTGAGAGGACTCACTCCTAGAGAGAAGCATGGTTTTTAAATCTATTCGAAGCATAAGTTTCGAGGTCCAGTAAGGAAGTCATCTTCTGAGCGGATTACACACACCTGTTCACAACCCCGATCCTATCATAAAAAATCCATCCATTAATTCAAAAGGAATAAGAAGGTTGCATGGAAGTGTTCTAAGAAGCTTCCTGCACCGAATATTATCGGGTTTGGATCCCCGTAGGATTGATCCAACATGCTAACCCTACAGGAACCGATGATGATTGGGGACCTAGATTATTTTAATTTTTGTGCAGGAACTAGTATTCTAGTGAAGAGTTGCAGAATAAAACGAGGTCTCAGCTCCTAGCTTTGATTTGCTGGTGACCTCTCTATAGGGATTTGCCGGTGAACCGAATCACCAAATCCAAATAAAGTAGATCGTTTCATGGATGTTGAGAGAAATAAACATACGATAATCCTAGCATGCTCCAATGAATTTAATGCAGTGGTTTTACGAGTTTTACCTTAACTCTGTCGTCTCAGATCCGATCTTTCGCATTTGAAATCCAATCTCGATTCAACCATACGATTCGATTAACACTACAGAAACAGAAATTAGAACCATATCTAATTTCAAGAATTAATCAAACAAAAGAAAAGGAAGAAAAATCTATTTTCCAGATTAGATCTTCAGATTTGTATCCCAATGTTGTTCAGATCTGCTACTGGTGAGGATTCCACAGATCTGTGATGTGTAGGCCAGAGTCGAAAATCCTTCTCCTCCCTCTACAGTGTGCGCCGCCCCCTCTCTCTCTAACCCTAGGGTTTCAACTGATTTGAATTATGATAAAGTGGCTAGGGTTTCCGAGAGAGAGATGTCTATTTATAGACCTAGGGTTTTAACCCTAATGGGTTATTGGCCTCCATTCAGCATGTTTAATTGGGCCACGTCAGCAAGTTAATGCTCAATATTCAAGGTTCTTAAGTCAGACAGTCGCCGAACCTATTGAAGATCTGCAGCGGTATCCGAGCTATGAGTTATTATTCAAGGAGTAATACAAGATGAAGACCACCAACTCATTCAGATCATCCAAATCCTTTTGTTGGAAGTAATATCATAACTCATCATTTACTTATTTGAGTTATGATAAGTATAATAAATCCAAACTCTTAGTATATCAATATTTTTGATTGGAAGACTTGCTGACATAGAGAACTTTGAGCTTTGAGGTAATGAATGGGATGCCCTAAACTTTATTAGTAGTCGGTTGGTAGTGGATTACGATTGAGTCCAAGCTCTCAGTTATTATAGGACCAATTTTCGAGGGCAATTGAAGTCAGTTATCCCAAAGGGAAACTGATAGAAATTGTAGGTCGTTGTTTCCTATTCTAGATTTGTTATAATCTCTACCTCACACAACCGTCAAATCTAAAAATCCTAATATTCTTTTTTCGAGATGGTGACTTGTCAATTGAATTAATTGGCACGTTACTCAAAGGTGTAACAGATGTGCTATGACATCCAACCATTCTTTCAAAATCCTACATCTTCTAACTATAGATTGAGATGAAAACATTCACTTATAAATTGAAGAGGATGTCAAGCACTAAATCTCATCCCTCTCATCCTCCTCTTGAACCATTCTAGCTCTAATGTTTCTTCTGTGTTCGATACCTTGATCATCGATGCCAACGAACTTTTCCCAAAAGAAGAAGAAACAAAGAGATCTCAGTAAATCCTTCGCCAGTATCTCCATGATAGAGGACTAGGACGACCTTATACTGTCCACATACCGATCATCTGCCACAAAGATAGAGACTACCCAACACTGTTGATCACGACCCAAAAATGGGATGCCTTTTCATAACTACGGGCGGCTGATTGACATACTCGGAAGAGTAGACTCGGTGCTAACTTCGAGCGATGCCCAAATCTCTCTCGTAGTATCTCAAGAATTCCTTCCACATATCTTTTCCCGCAATTCCAGCAGATGTGCCAAAATGGGGAAAGAGATGGATCAGAGGAAGGAGAACATGTGAGGCTGCTCAGCAAGGAGGATGCCGAGAAGAAGGAAGCTGAGAAAAGAAGGATTTGTTTACAATGGACGGACCTACTTGCTTCCTATGTAACACTTCCATGAGCTAGTGCTTGATGAAAATGATATTTTCATCAACGGGGAAGTAAAAGCTACAGATTGAAAGGAAAAAGAGCTGGCAGGGCTACTGTTGAGTAGAAAAGAAAAAGATGAAGAAAACTAGCAACCTATAATTGGCAATCAGAAATGATAGAGCTGTAGTTTAGTTGATATCTTATGTTACTTTGCATTTTACTTGTAATCTCATATCCTTTAATGCAAGCTAACTTAAGATCGAAGACAATTCTTTCACTGTCTCTCTCTTCTCTCCCTGCAACTCGTTCCTACTTGTTATTAGTACACAATCTATGATTAATCGAGCAATATCTCTCCCACTTAGGGGAAGATCATATGGCAGGCTGTGCGAAATTTCTTATTTTCGAGTATAGACTAGATCGACAAATTTGTAAACTCGAAATCTTGTGATAATTTTGACAACTTTAGAGTGGGTTTGGCTACATCAATAAGGGGGAAATTGTAAGGAATTATTTTTTGTAATTCCTTCCTTATATGTATGTTATTTTGACGTGTCAAACATCACAATAGAATAGTGTGTCAAGCTAGATTAGCTTAAAACTTGTAATGTCACGTATAGGAATTATCGAGTTGTAATAAAAGCTAATTTACAAGCCTTAAGGGATTTGCTGGCAAAATTATCACCAACATATAGGCTTGTACTTGTTGCTGGCTAACGCTCTATTACCAGCAAAGCGTTTATTGAGGATTTGGCTGAGACATCATTAGTTGGAGGATTACCAGCACGGAGTTTATCAGCAAGAAATCACTAGCAAGGCGTTACCCAACCAGTTAGAAGACACATTCAAACCAAAATAAGCAAGGACTTTCTCAAGACCAGACTTTAAGTAAGGAGAATAAAAATTTGATGTATTCAAAAGCTTGTTCGTCTGAGGAATCCACCAACAAATATTCCTCGAACTGGCTAAAAGAGTCATTTTGACTAACACAGTAAAAGTCCACCTGCTCTGACAGAAAGGACACTACAAGTAAAAAAAGTGAGACTTCGACGGGACGTGTTTCTTTTGCCTCACAACGGCTCCAAATGATAAGAGATTCAAACCTTCCAAGGAGCGTTGATAAGTTCGTGTTTTCACCAACTTATCCATTAGTTTTTTGACTATTTTGGTTGATGTTTGAGTAGTTTTACGTATTTTATCATGCATGAAATGACTTTGGTGCTTGTAATGTCGTGGTTGATGAAATATGCAGGATTTTAGGTTGAAAACAGTGAAGAATTCGAAGATGTTTGGGTTCCAGAATCGTGTCGATCGACGCAATGTGCTTGAGGAGCGATCGATGCAGACCAGCGAAGGCCAGTCCACGTCGATCGTCGCACAACCTGCATCGATTGATGCAGCTCATTCAAGTGTGTCGATCGATGCAAATCCTGCATCGATCGACGCAAATCCGAGAAAGTCCAGATTTGATCCTGTTTGAAGATTTAGATAGATCTAATCCTAGATATGTTAGGATACATCTACCACCTCTATATAAAGCCATGTAAATTCAATTTTTGAGACATGCCATATTCCAGAGTTTAGTTTTTAGAGATTTCAAGCAGCAATCATGTTTTTTTATTGAAGACGGATATTGTGGGAAGACTTCTACATACAGTTTTTGATTATGCAATTCAGGTTTTATTTATCTTTGATAATTTTGACCATGAATATGTGTAACTAAACTCTTTTCAGATTCTAGGGTTTCGAACTATCAAGTATGCATGTTTGATTGATTGAATTAATTTCCTTTCCTATCGTTGTAATCTTGAGTTGCTGGCCACATCTTAAGATTAATTAGTTGAGAATTAAAGAATTAAAAGTAATAATTTTCACTGGAAGGAGTTTTCACAATATAACATAATTTCTTGTCTGGAAAGAGGGAAATAGATTATAGGAATAGATCTGTAGGGCTTTGGACTTAATTAATTATTCTCAAGACTGAAAGGATAAGAGATAATTGGTTAATCAACTTTGTGAATTATCTAACCAAGAAATTCATAATACTTTTCTGATGTTTCACTACGAATAGGAATTAAATTGGAAATTGATCGATTTATCCTTACATGTAATACTTGATGGGTTGATATCCCTGGAATCTGTGTTTCTCATATCTGAATTCGCCAAGCTTTTCTTTATTTTTCATTTAAATTTTAATAGCAAGGTATTTTAAGTTTCGAAATCTATCCAAACTAAAATTTGATTTTCCCTGAACAGTATTTCATGAAACTACGTTTTAATACATAGGTTTTTCATTATTTCATTCCTCTGGGATTCGATAATTTTATTTTCCGCTATATTATTAGCTTTGCTAAGTCGCTAGTAAATAATTTAGCGATCAAATTTTGGCACCATTGTCGGGGATTGAATAGAATTATCTTGTATTAGGTTGTAATTTTCGCACTTTAAGTAAATTTTTGTGCAATTGTTGTGTCACGTCAATCGATATAAAAATCATATTGAGCGACGCAAGTTTTCTTACCACGTCGATCGACGCAGAATCTATGTCGATCGACATAGCTTCATTTTTTTTCTTCAGTTTTTCAAGTTTTTAGTTTCGTTTATTTTCTTTTCAATTTTACTTCACTACCTCCTTTGCTGTACAGGTAGTCTATGATTACACGAGTCAGTGGAATACGACCCAAAAATTGAAGCCACTTGCCGATAGAACCAAAGAAAGAATCAGGAACAAGAGAGTTTGAGTAGTCAACTAATGGCTGAAATCATACAACCAGGGGATCCACTGCCCCCACTGCAACTTACTCCAGAAGAACAGGTTGAGCTTCTCCGAGAAATGCGAGTTACGAGGGAACAACTGCAGCAACTGAATCTAGAAAGGAACAACCACAACAACTGGAAGCTTCGCCGGAACCCACTTGTTGAGGATGATCATGAAGACGACGAGGAACCGCTAGAGGAACCTACTGATGAAGAATATCAGGATGAGGATGCCATTCAGAAAATGTACTGTCCTTGATTCCAGGAGACAGACTTCAGGATTGGCATCAATGCCAATAACTTCAAGCTGAAGTCCGGATTGGTGTAGATGGTGCAACAGAATCAATTCGGTGGAAGAGCCACCGAAGATCCATATGCTCACCTTGACAAGTTTATACTACTCTACAACACAGTCAAGATTAGCAGAGTCAGCCAGAGCGCAATCCGAATGCGTCTGTTTGCATTCTCTCTTTGGGATAAAGCGCAGTCATGGTTTTCTGCACTAGACAAGACCAGCATCAGTACATGGACAGAACTTAGGAACGAGTTCTTGGATAACTTCTTTCTCCTAGCGTCATCAGACAGGGCGTAAGGAGATCACACAGTTCGCTCAATGTCCAGATGAGAGCTTCTACGAGACATGGGAGCGCTATAAGGAGCTGTTGAGATCTTGTCTTGGACATGGACTGTCATTGGGAGAGCATGCCGAGAATTTCTACGAGGGGCTAAATGACAGGACCATCGAATTGGTGGATGCTACACTAGGAGACACCATTATGTTAAAAAGTGGTAAGAGGGCTATGGAATTCTACCAAAAGATGGCCAACAACAATCACCGGCGGTATTCAATCTACCATCGGCCTGTGAAAGCTATGGAGAAGGTCACTGAAGAACCTAATCTGGCAGCCGAGATGAAGAAGCTGCGTGATGACTTTGTTGCACTGAAAGCGGAGCAGACTGTTGCAGCGGTAGAGCCGATTCAGGCTCCGATTGAGGGGGATTGTGTAGATGCCAACTTTGTCCAAAGGGGTGGCTATCAAAATAACTACCGTCGAGGATATCAGCAGAACAACCAACCCTACAATTATAATCATGCCATGAATCACCCAGGGTTCTCAAATGCAAACCCTCAAGCCGCGGAACAGCCACCACCTGTATTTGCAGTACAAGATGGAGATGTGGTGGAGAAGAAGAAGCCAAACCTTGAGGATATTCTGGCAAAGTTTATGCAAGGATCAACTGATAAAGTCGGAAAATTAGAGCAGGAGATAGCTGGAGTGAACACCAAAGTGGACCGAGTCGAGAAATACATGCAGATCATAGAGACTCAGGTCAGTCAGATCGCCAACACTCTCGGAGCCCAGCACAAACTCGGGCAATTACCTAGCAATACTCAAGTTAACCCCAAGAATCAAAGGAACGAGGTCAATGCCATAACTCTCAGAGGGGGAAAATCGTACGAAGGGCCAGAACAGCCAGGAAAAGACTCGCAGGAGGACGAAGACATGGAGCAGGTCGAGGAGGCAGCAACAGATACCTCCACATTGATCGACGCATGAAGTACGTTGATCGATGCAGCAACAAAAGCCACTTCGATCTATGCAACTCCACATCGATCGATGCAGGCCTTTAGGCCACCTGTGAAGAAGCCCCCTATGCCGTTTCTGCAGCGTTTTGCTAAAAATAGGATGAACGAGAGGCATGCATGCTTTTTGGAAAATATAAAGAAGGTGCACATCAACATTCCACTGGTTGAGGAATTGCAAGAAATGCCCGGATACATCAAATTTCTGAAGGACGTGGTCTCCCAGAAAATACCCTTCTTAGAGCACGAGATGGTCAACTTATTCGAGAAATGCAGTGCAGTTATTCAGAAGAAGATGCAGCTAAAGAGAGAGGACCCAGGATCCTTCACGATCTCCTGCATCATTGGAGGATAAACTTTTGGGAAGGTCCTTTGTGATTCCGGTGCATCCATCAACTTAATGCCACTGTCAATCTTCAAGCGACTAGAGATCGGGAGCATCAAGCCAACGACTCTATTTCCTACCCAAGAGGCATCGTAGAGGACGTGCTCGTGAAGGTGAAAAGACCCTTCCTAGAGCACGAGATGGTCAACTTATTCGAGAAATGCAGTGTAGTTATTCAGAAGAAGATGCAGCTAAAGAGAGAGGACCCAGGATCCTTCACGATCTCCTGCGTCATTGGAGGATAAACTTTTGGGAAGGTCCTTTGTGATTCTGGTGCATCCATCAACTTAATGCCACTGTCAATCTTCAAGCGACTAGAGATCGGGAGCATCAAGCCAACGACTATATCACTGCAAATGGCCGACATATCTATTTCCTACCCAAGAGGCATCGTAGAGGACGTGCTCGTGAAGGTGAAGGACTTCATCATTCCAGCAGATTTCGTGGTGCTTGACATGGAAGAAGACCACAACATTCCACTGATATTGAGAAGGCCTTTCTTGAAGACCAGTGGAGCGCTGATTGATATTCGAGATGGCAACTGACATTTTGAGTTAATGACGAGTCGGTCACCTTCTCCATCTACAAAGCAATGCAGAAGCACATTGAAGGGAGCTACTAGGAAGAATGCCACATGGTCAATTGTTTCAATCTGGTGATTTCCTCTCCCTTCTCTTCTCTTAAAATTGATCCGGATTTTTTGGAAAACTGTTTACTGCACTCTCTGTTTTCATCTTCAGATTTGTATGAGGAAGAAGATGAGCCTGTAGATCTAGTGATGGATCTGGATGTGTTTGAAGAAATAACACGGGAAAAAGAGAACAAACGGGAGCAGTTACCAAGCTGATACAACCAGAACAAGAAGGGAAAATGTGGAAGTGCATCCACGTCGATCGACGTAGGAGGTACGTCCTTCGACGCAGCAGCAAGAGCCACGTCGATTGATGTAACATCCATGTTGATTGATGCGGGCAGAAGGGTCGACATAAAAACTCTGTCGATCGAAAATGCGCGACGTGGAATAGGGATCGCTGCCATCTCATCCATGTTGATCGACGCAGGTCTGGAACAGCAGCCATCTAGCTCTGATCCACCTATTTTGGAACTCAAGACACTCCCAGCACATTTAAGGTATGCTTTTCTGGGATCTAACGACACTTACCCTATTATCGTTTCTGCTTACCTGACGCAGGGTGAACTGGATAAACTACTTCGAGTCCTGCGACAATACAACTCCGCCATTGGGTGGACTTTAGGCGACATCAAAGGGATCAGTGCTTCACTATGCATGCACAAGATCATTTTGGAGGAAGATGCCAAGCCAAAGAGACAGGCACAGCGACGACTAAACCCAATCATGCAAGAAGTCGTGAAGAAGGAGGTTTGAAGCTCCTAGATCATGGCATGATCTACCCGATTTTCGACAGCAAGTGGGTAAGCCCCACTCAAGTGGTAGACAAGAAAGTGGGGATGCAAATTGTAAAGAACGACGATGGAGAGGAGGTCGCAACAAGACCAGTCACTGGATGGCAATTCTGCATTGACTACCGGGCTCTCAACGCTGCCACGTGCAAGGATCATTTCCCTCTCTCGTTCATTGATAAAATGTTGGATAGATTATTTGGTTACCCTTTCTATTGTGTTCTTGATGGTTATTCTGGGTATAACCAGATTGCTGTGGTACCGGAGGACCAACACAAGACTACATTCACCTGTCCGTACGGAGTGTTCGCATATCGGCGGATGCTATTTGGACTGTGCAATGCACCGGTAACCTTCCAAAGATGCATGATGGCCATCTTCCACGACCTGATTGAGGATGTCATGGAGGTATTCATGGATGATTTCTCAGTTTTTGGTAGCTCATTCGATGTTTGTTTGCAGAATTTGGCGACTGTACTGGAGAGATGCACCGAGATCAATCTGTGCCTCAACTGGGAGAAATGCCATTTCATGGTGCGAGAAGGGATTGTGCTAGGACATAGAGTGTCAGCTGAAGGACTGGAGGTGGACCGAGCCAAGGTGACAACCATTGAAAAGATGCCACCACTAGCAAGTGACAAAGCGGTCCGTAGCTTTCTTGGCCACACCAGGTTCTACAGGAGGTTCATTAAAGACTTCTCAAAGATATCTAGGCCGTTATGCAATCTGTTGGAGAAGGATGTATCCTTCGTCTTTGATGATGAGTGCTTGCAGGCTTTCGAGAGACTGAAAGAGGCCTTAGTGACTGCACCGGTCCTGACTTCTCCGGATTGGAGTGAGCCCTTCATCCCGATGTGCGATGCCAGCGACTACGCAGTAGGAGCAGCTTTGGGGCAGCTGAAGGGGAGACTCTTCCATGTCATTTACTACGCCAGCAAGAGCATGAACCCGGTGCAGTGCAATGATCACTGTAATTTCAACAGATTAATTATAGAAATAGTGGCAAATAAATTTGTAAACCTAAGGTTATCGATCCAGGGGAATGAAGCAACGAAAAATCCTAAATACTAAATCAGACGTTCTTAAAATACTGGTTAGGAAAAGCAATTAAAAAGTTTTGGTAGTTTTGAAAATTGTAATACTTGCTAATGAAAATTAAACAGGAAATTAAAAGGCTATTGGATTCAAATAAGAGAAGCACAGATTCCAGGGATATCTACCTATC
>JAPKLW010003712.1:0-36965 GCA_026898455.1 Plectranthus barbatus
TGATTGTGATTGTGAATAATTGCCTATGAAAGTAGAATACCGCATGATAAGATTAATTGAAACTTACACTTGCATGATGATTGAGTTGATTTGAAGTTGACTGTGGAGGGAAATTTTAAACCCTTGTGTGAGATTTTTGAGCCTTATGTTTGTTTGATTTGAGATTCTCATGTATGTTTTCGTTTCTCTAGAACTTAATTTTGTTCTGTTTTGAGACTGCATAGTGTGCACAAGGATAGAAAATGCTCTTTCGGCCTCTCTTTCCATCATCAGCTGCTTGACCAACTCCTACATCCGTTTCATCTTTTGGACCACCAGTAGGGCACTCCTTGTTATGATTTGAGTGTCCGGGTCCTCCAACGGTGGCATCTCATGATCATCTTCCTCACTCCGGTCGTGCGGTGGATCCATCTCAGTGATTGTGCTTTGTTTTTCCTTCTTTGGACTGTGGCCTCGATTTTTGGATCAAAAACTTCGAGTGGTGCACCTCGAGCCCTCATGTTCATGCAAAACCTGAGAAAACAAACAAAAACAGAAAAATCAGATCTGCATCGATAGACACGAGGTGTGTGTCAACCAACGTGAAAATATTTCTGTATCGACCGACGGGGCACATGCGTCGGTCGAAACATAACTCAGAAATCAACACAAACACACGCACACGAACATAAATTTAAATAAAATAATACTCAACCCAATTAATCTTTAAACAAATTAGTAACAAGATAAAATCTGACAAATTCCCGACAACGGCGCCAATTTGATCACTGCAAAATTCGCAGATTAATTGCAAATACAGTGGCAAACAAATTTATAATGTACCCAAAGGTAGTCGAACCCAGATGAATTGTGCAACAAAAATATCCAATATACTAACTATAGTTTTCAGATTTGTTGTTTGAGTAGACAAAAATTAGGGTTTTGGTTTTGAAATTTAAAGATGACAAGACTGAAATTTAAAGGGTTTTAAAAATCAATATTAAAGAACACAGATTCTAGGGCAAATAATAAATCAGAATACATGCAAGATAATCAACTCTACAATGGTGCGAAATCAGAATAAAATACTACAATTCCTTTGTTGGGCAATTATAACCTAGAATACTATTATGTGACTATATATGCTTGGTTGGCCTCAAGAACACAATAATAATCAACCTTAATAAAAATAGATTTAATCCCTATAATTGACTACTCTTCCTTTGGAGACAGAAAACCAATTATATTCAATTCCTCTTCCTATTATTAATCTTCTCCTCTCGGTCTTTCGATTAACAATTATGAATATAGAATCAAATTCATCTCTCGATCCATCTTCAATTCTAAGTTCTATTAATTAAATCAGGAATTGAAACCATGCAATTTTGAGTTGATTTATCTAACATGCAAACATGATTAATTACACATAGCCCTAGAACCCGCTAGGATTTCTAGCCACTCATGATGAATAAAAATCCAAGAAACATATTATTAAATTGCAAAATGTAACTTACAATAAAAAAATAAAGGTTCTTCGAGTCTTCAATCTCCAAAAACTTGAATAAAAACTAAACTGAGGAGTGAATAATGACTGAATCCTCTCTAAACTCGAGCTAGATGCGTATTTATAGAGGTAGAGGTGTATATATTGGGATCTAGGGCTAAAAATATGATTTAACCATAAAAATCTCGATTTTTCCTTTTTATGGGTCTATCTCGATCGACACGGAGCTTGCGTCAGTTTGTGCGGATCCCCTTGCATCGGTCGACGTGGACTTCAAATCGGTCAGGACAGAGACCTTTTTCCCCCTTTCGATCCTTCTACGCAGTTTCACGGTTTTGGCCATAACTTTCACTCCCAAACTCCGATTGACCCGATTCCAGTTGCTTTGGAAAGCTGACTCAAAGATCTTTCCATTTACATGCTCCATTTGCTCAGATTCGATGTGTGGAAGAAGTAGTGACTGTTTCTTTGAACATCTGCTGCTTTAAGTACGAGTTTTCATTGAATTCGGCCTAAAACCTACAAAAACACACCATTACAAGCATAATATCCCATAATATCGACTCATGCTCAAAATATACAAATAAACTTAATAAAACTAATTAAAACACTTTAAAACAATAATATAAGTGAGTCAAAATCCGAGCTTATCATGGACTAGTAGACATAGGCATCAACCAGTTAGCTATAGATCGTGAGCTATTTGTAATGATTGATTCAAACAATAAAAACTCATAAATTGCTGGGATTGATTCATTTTTGTCCGAGGGCACGGTCTTACTAGGGTTCCACATCACACGGTGGAAGCAGAACGGGACAAAGGATTCCTCTCTAGACTAGGTGAAACGATCGACTCATGGGAGACAATGTCAGAGTGCTAGTATATGTAGGAAGCAATGGCTCAGTGCCGTTGTTGCCATTAAAGAAGAAAGAAGAGAGGCAAGGAAAAACTTAGAAAAGCTAATGTATGATAATATTGAATTAAAAAAAAAAAACCTTGAGAAACTTATATATTGAGCCATGCAAGAAAGCCTATAATATTCGTTCTCCAAATATTTGATAGATATTCTTAAAATTCCCGAATCCCGATTTACTCCCATAATAGTAAATCGTAGTGTTATTAATAGTAATTGAGATTTGTATGCTTTTATATATACTAAATTATGTATATAATTTTTTTCAATTTTAGTGAATTTACATTTTGTTTGAAATAAATAATCAATATATTATTAATCCCGAACCTTAAAGTATAATGATTAAGAAAATAGTGAAATATGTTAACACAAATATTGAGCCAAAGAGTAAAACGAAAACTATATATTAATGAATTGAAGCGATTGTATATATAGATAAAAAAGAAAAAATAAAAATACAAAGAATATAATGATTTAAGTTTTACATCCATTCTTCAAACATCTCAATGATAATTGAGGTGAAGAGAATACAAAATATAACTTCTTTCACAATTATAAGAAGTAGGGGTATTTATAAGGAGTGACTCTATCCAAATTTTATATTAATAAAGATAAATCTCGTATTAAAAAAAATAAGATAAAATCATATCTTTTTTATATCTAGCCTGCTTGCAAGACCCCTGTCTACGATACCCTTGGAACACGACCTTTAATTTGTCTCGCTTGATCCTTGGCTGTACAACTCTTGTCTGGCTCGACCTCTAGTCTAGCTCGATACGGGAGGACTGAGGAGAGAGATTCTCCAACGACTGCGATTGATCTTGGAGTGTGAAAGAGTGAATGAGATGAATATGCTCAACACAATCTCGATCTTCGCCACCGCTTCTGAATCGAGCAACCAACTCCTCCGCCATCTCATGCAGGGTCAGCTCCACAACCTGCTTCAGTTTCTTCAGTCCCAGCACCATCATCAGTCCGCCGCATTTACGGAGTGATATATTCTCCACCACACTCATTGCTCCATCTTCAATCACCATCATCTTAACACTGCCCAACTCCTCTATCTTCAAAATCTTCAGCTTCTTGAAACCCCCGCATTCAAATGTCAACTCCACCCCACTGTAGCAATCAACCAGATGAAGCTCCGTCAGTTTAGGGAGGTGTTCAAGACTCTTCAACGGGCTGTCGCTCAATCCACTCCACTGCAGAATTATCCGGACCAGGCCATTCAGCTTCGATATCCATCTCGGAAGCTTTTTGAGGCGGCCTTTGAGGAAGAGGCGCTGGAGGGACTGCGGAGGATTCTCCATCTCCTCCAATTGAAGGCATTCCTCCTTCGTTGCTGAGCATAGTTCAAGAGTTTTCAGACTCTTCATTAGTTGGACTGCTGCGCACAGCTCTCTACCGTGTGCTTGAATGAGCCCGGTTAGTGCTAGCTTCCTCAGCCGGATCAATGCTTTCAAGTCTCTTAGGATTCCACCTTTTGTCCCCACCTTGATGAGGGAGAGAGACTGTAGATTTGCTAGTTTGTTGATACCCTCGCGCAACTCAACGCCTTGTGAAGAATCGGTATTGTTGGATTTGTAGACGGCGAAGAGGTGACACAGGTTGTGTAGGTTGGATATTTGGTGTGGAAGCTCTGTGACATGGGTTCGTTTTAGGTCCAAGGTTTCGAGGTAGGAAAGCTTCTCTATGGATGTGGGAATTAGTTTTATTTGAGTGTCTCTAAAACTGAGATACCTCAGAAGGGTGAAACGGGCGATTTCCTTGGGAAATTCTGTGAGGGTTGGGCGGCTTTGCACATCTATGACTTTGATCAACTTGAGCTTGCTTATTTTTTTGCCAAAATCCGTAGGAGATATTCCAGACAACCTGGGAAGAGCATCAAGAACATAATCACTGACACTTTATGTAAGAGAGAGACGATGGATGGATGGAGGAATGGTAACGTACCTCAACAAGAGCAATGAACGAACACTAGCTAAGTCATCATTTCCCGGCCAACACTCGCCTTGAGTATTATTGGTATCAATAAAAACATCATCGTGGACCGCCAGACGCCGAATCATCTGCCTCTGGTTCTGGTTCTGATTCTGATTCAGACTCGGCGTCTGCGTCTGAACTGCTGCAGGAAAAACTGATGCAAAGTTTTCATGGTTGGATTTGTTGATGATGAACTTGAGCAGATTGTTGAGGAGGCGACAGTTTCTTGGTCGGCCATCAACATCCCATTTCGTAACGTGGACCAAGTTCCTGTGAATGAGCTGGTTGAGATACTCCTCCGCCACCTCCTCGGCGGTGTGGTACTGGCCATCCGCCGTTGCAAAGCCTTCGGCTACCCAGAGGCGTATCAGCCTGCCGCGCTTCACAGAGTAATCCTCCGGGAAGATGCTCATGTACAAGAAACAGCACTTGAGGGAGCGAGAGAGATCCGCGTAGCTGCGCAGAAAAGCATCGGTGATTAGAGAGAGAAAGAAATCAACACGACTACTACTTGTCCCAGTTTCTCTCCCAAAATTTCGGTGAAAATCCTCCCACTCATGCGGCGGTTTCTGCGTGAGTGCACCAGCTACTGCCACAATGGCGAGGGGCAGTCCTTCGCATCTCGCCACAATTTTGGTGGCAGTGCCTTTCATCTCTGAAGGGCATTCTCCATTCGAGAACGCCTTCCTGCAGAAGAGCTTCCACCCGTCGAATGATTCTAGAGCTTTCAAACTGCATCTATGATCATGCGATGATGATGCAAAAAGGGAGGAAAGCTCTACGTTATTGGTCGTGATGATGATTCTGCTCCCGATTCTTGAATCGGGCAGTGCAACCTTGAAATGGATCAAATCCTCGCGTCTCCAAACATCATCAAGAACGACGATGTACCTCTTTCCGACAAGGTATCTTTGCAGCCTTTCAAGCACAGGAAACCCATCATCACCTGGATATGGATCCTTCCTCGATTTGCACAGCTGTAATAACAGGTTTCCAGCTATCTTTTCAATATCTGATTTCGGAGAGACAGTAACCCAGGCATGACAATCAAACTCTGCCTGAATCCGCCGTTCCCAGAAAACATTCTTGACCAAAGTCGTCTTCCCGGAGCCAGCGGGGCCATCCACGGCGATTCTGACCAGCCTATTCTCCCGATCAACCAACTGATCCATGAGTTCCTTTTTGGGCTTTTGATAGCCAACCATCTGTTCGTCGGCGAGAAGAGGAGTCACCGGTCTCAGTCTCATCGTTGAGGGTCCAGAACTGGAATCAGCTCTATGGCCGCCGAAAGCTGCGGCCTGGCTTCTGAGTTGCTTGATATCATTTCTTATGCTTGCTATCTTGTCCTTGACAGCACGAAGCGGGAAGCCATGGCGGAAATGGTGGGCAGCTTGGTGAATCCAGCGAGTGGTGGAGTGGTGGTGAAAGGTGTAGGGCGGTGAGTGAAGGATGAAGGCGTCGAGAACGTCTTCGATATCGTAGGCAATCTTGCGAGCTTTGTGGAGCCGATCAAGCAGCGTCTTGCTGTCTTGCCTCCCATCGTCGGCGTCGTTGCAGCCTTCCACGTAAGCGTTGATGGATGTAAGCCAGCTTTCCATGTCTGTGACGTCTCTCCGCACATCTGTCGGGAGATTCAGTGTTTCCAGCAGAGGCATGATGATCTGAACCACGCCGAACGCTGTTGCAACCGCCAGTTCCGCCATCGTTTTGTTTCAGTGCTTATCTTTTTCTGGATTGAATGTTGGTGGTGAATGGTGATGAAGAATGAGGAATGAGGGAGCCCTCGATATAAATAAAATGTAGGTCCATGGTCTGCAAATTGCACATTCTACTCCTACTCGGTAATAAAAGTCTCCGACGTGTCACGTTGTGTGCCCACTTGGAATCCTTCAACATTAAAAAAAAAAAAAAAGAATTTTCGAACATAGAATTGGTCATCCAATAGCAGAATCTTTTACAGCAGTAGCAATAGTGGATTAGCCCTTGGCGTCTAGCCGTATATAGACACCGACAATTATCAACTTTAGAGCAGAGATAATTAATTTTTTATTATTATTATACATCCATGCTACTTTGGATTTGACTTGTGAATTAACCATCACATATTATGAATATTAACATGTGCATCAATTATAACTTTTTTATTTTTTGAGAACTACAATTATAACTTACCTCACATGGATACACATCTTAATTATGAATTTTCTAAAAAAACTTGCACTTGATAAAATTTCCTGGAAAATGCTGGTAAGTTCTAGATAAATAGTTTTTCAAAACTTCCAGGATCGATAGTGAGTTTGTCTCTCTTGGTCTTGTTGTGAATAGGGGAATGGAAAAATCATCCGAAAATAAATTGCATGAAAATATGACAATAGAAGGCTTATCTAACGGGTTCAGCTGATAACTCGTCTTGCACCCCGATTTTCACTGAGGTCAGTCATCCCACATGCACAAGAAGTCCAACGCTCAAGTAAATCATTGGGAGATAATAGGAGAACATATACTTGCATTCACCGAACATACAACTATAATCATCGTCGGAACTAAAGAGCTAGCACGCATGGGATCCACTGAGACCGAGAACCTGGGGTCAAAACTATCATCCTGTGAAACTTAGCAATGAAAAATCGTCCGAGAAAAAGATGTTGATTGAGTAGGAATTGTTATCAACCATATTAAACAAAGCCAACATTGATTTTTATTCAATCCCAATTTTAGCGTTGCAAAACACGTAATTGATCGCAGTTGAAAAAATTAAACAAATAATTATATTTTGGCTTGTGAGTAAGTAATGAATCACTAGTGTAAGTTGTTAGAAACTGAGTTTCAGTTAACCATTTGTTTAGATGTTTTAGTTTGTCAAAACTTATTTTAGCCTTAAGTTTCTAGAGTTTTTCTAAATGTAATCCTTGTATAGGATTTAACGAGTTGTAATAGAACTAGAAAATTAGAAGTTGAAGATTGAGCAAACAGAAACTTAGTTTCTAAAGAAGCAAATGAGAGATGCCAAAGCTCGAGAAGTCCATAAATCAAGTTTCAGAACTTAAGTTTGAAGAAATGAAGAAATTTGAAATGTCCAAAAACTCAGTTTCTGGAAACAGAGTTTTTTCACCAAAGAAGAGTAGAAACTTGAAACTTGAAATCATGAGAACTTCAGTTTTCAGTACCTACAAAGCTATAAAAGCAGAAACTTAAAACTGACTTTGGAGAATTCCAGTTTGGATTTCAGAACTCGAGTGCACGTGAAAAGCAAGAAGACACAAGGAATCTGAAGTGGAACTTGAAGTCATATCGAAGATTCCTTAAAGTGTCAAGCAATCATTCAAGTACGAGGAATCTTAAGTTTAAGTTTCTCGGACTCAGTTTGCTCTGACAAAGTAGGTGAAAAGTACACTGCCAAAAGCAGAATAGAGCAGAGCAGAACAGACAAAAGAATGGCTATGATTGGACGACCCAATCTTTGTCTCTAAAGGATAGAAATTCAAAATTTTTACCAATTGCCTATAAATAGGAGACAACCACTTAAAAAAAACAAGAATCTCGCGAAAAGCTAAGCAAAAACTCTACATAACTCAAAACCTAAAAGTGCTCTAAATTTTTGTGTCTGTCTAAGTCACGAGGCTTAAGTCTGCCAACTTAAGCTACTTATTCTGTGTATCTGTCTAAGTACACTAGGCTCAAGCTTTCTAAGCTTAAGCTACCTACTTGGTGTTTATTACTCTTCAAGTAATAAACACATCAGTCAGTATTATACTCTGGAATACTGATTCTGACGGGCTTTGCCAACCTACTGAAGTTCTGGGAAGAACCGCAAATATCCAACCATCCAGATTGAAGGCTGTGAGGTGCGTCCTCACTTCAAGCTGAAGGAGCAGACCAAGTTTCTTGGAGAGTGACCTAGCAGACCGAAGGATGAAGGTTTTCGACGGGCTAGCATAGATCATGAGAAAGATTGTATTTTATGACTTAGTGGATTCTCGATTAAGTTCAGAAGAGTGGACGTAGGACTTGAGGCTCCGAACCACTATAATATCATGCGTCAATTTACTGCTTATTTAAGTTTCTGCACTTAAGTTCTTGTACTTATTTGAAACCTTCAATACTTTCTAAGTATTGAAGTGTATACTTGAAACCTGAACTTAAACTTACTCTAAGCTAAAACTGAGTTTTCCAGAAACTGAAAAATGAGTCTGAAAGTCAGTTTTCAGAAGTGCAATATCTATTTAAACTTCCGCTGCATACAATATATATCTGATTTTGGGACCAACAAGTGGTATCAGCGTCGGATAATCCTTACAGGCTGGTCATTGTTGAGTAAGTCGCTTAGATCCATATTTCCTTACACTTGTATTGATTTTGTGTCCACCTCAGGTACAAGATGATGAACGCTGTAAAGCTTCCCAACTACTCAGCAAAGAAGTACAACATGTGGAAGAAAACACTCTTATCATGCATGCTGAAGAACATCCATCCGGAGATGGCCGAAGTCATAACCAACAGACCACTGAAAATCACCAAAGTTAAGCAGATGGTCCGAAGATCATTGAGAAGCCCTATTCCGAGTGGACAACAGAAGACAAGGTCCATTCACATCTGGACCCAATGGCGCATGAGCTGATCTTGCAAGCCCTACCAGAGCCCCTGGTTGAAGAAGTATTGGAGTACGATATTACTAAGCAAGTATGTGATTTCCTCGGCACTCTTTGCCAGGAAACTGACCAGATGAAACTCAACAAAATGTAGATTTACGTTGACAAATATGAATCCTTCCAAATGCTTCCTGGAGAAAGTATTAAGTCAATGGAAGCTCGTTTCAATGCCATAGTCTGCGAGCTCAAGAACTTGGGGAGATCGGTTACTTAAAACCACAAGCCTAAAAGAGGACTTGTCGAAAATGTCAACGAATGATGTCTTTGCACAATTGCAAGCCCACGAGTGGGACACCCAGATGGTTAATAAGAACGAAGCAGTCTGAAATGCAGTTCACCAGCTAAAGTAGATGCTGCCTTCTTCGTTAAAAAAGATTTCCAGAGACGACCGAAGAAGCCATACCAGACAGAGAAACTAAACGGTCAGACCTCTGAATCAGCTCAAAAGAATGTTTCTACACCGTCATATTCCTATAAAAAGGAGGAAGATGCTTCAGTTGCAGAGCTAGAAGAACAAATGAGGAAACTAGCTAAGCTGATCGAGAAGGCTAAAGCAAAAACAGAAAGCTTTAAAGGAGGTGAACAAAAGTTTATAGAGAGAGCACGAAAGGCATGCTCTGAGTGCAATTCCCCAAATCACCTCAAGTACGAATGCTTTCTTGTTTCTAAAAAAGAGAAAGAGCGGTTGAAGAGGATGCTCGAGAAGAAGGCTTCCAATGCAGTTGCAAAGGCCATGGTGTCTCAAACTGAAGTTCCAGACATCCCCGAAAATGATGATGGATATTATACATCTGGAGATGAGTCGGAGGAGGAAGCCCTCCTAGTGTTCATGGCTGCTTTTGGTGAGGATGTCTCAGATGCTGAAGTTGAAGAACAAGAAACTGAAACTGAGAAACTGGTAACTGACTCTAACCTAGTTTCTAGTTCTTGTGCATGCATACCCGAGGACACTGAATCTATTTGCTCGGATTCAGATGAACTTTCCCTCGAAAATCTTTTTAAAGAGTTTTCAAAGTTTTACAAATTGAAAAATATTTTAGTCGGTGAAAACTCCTCACTGAAACTTCAAGTTTCAAATTTGACCAATAAGTTTGAGAAATCGAGATCACTCAGTGAGCAACTGACCAAACTAAGATATGAACATTCTGTTTTGCTAAAAAATTTCAAAATATTTCTGAGTTATGTGATTCTCTAAAATTGAAAATTGCGAGTGATCATAAACTTATTTGCTCTTTATTCGAGCACTAGAAGCCCTGAGTATTCAAAGAGATCCTAGTGATAAAACATGGTTAGGTTTTTCTGAAAATGTTTTGAGCAATCATGCATCAACTTCAGAAACTGGAAAACTTAATGATCATCATTTCAAAGGAAATTCCAACTTCGAAGTTAAGTTGTTAGGCAAGGGAGTCACCCAAGCAAAGAAAAATGCCAATTTGGCCGATCAGGGTAAAAGGAAAAAGTCAGTTCCTAAACTTAAAAATAATTCAGTTTCTAAACTAAATAAAACTGAGAGGAAGCCAACCATGCCTAGGAAACAGACTAAGCATTATGTTCCAAATGTGATGAAGTCAGTTTCGACAACTAAAACTGAGTTTAGGAGAAAGTCAGTTTCACGTCCGAATTTCAGAAATTCGATGAGAAAAGGATTCATCCAAGTAGGGGGAACACCTACTTGAGGTCTGACCACAAACAAATTTCTTTTACAAGGGCTAGGAAGATTTCACATCCAGGACTTGGTTTCCGAGACTCTTACAGAAACTCAATTTCTAGGAATTCAATTTCTAGAAACTCAGTTTCCAGGAAGAGTTTGCACACACCCACCATTCCTTCTATCATGCATCCTAAGAGCATACATTATTTCAGAAGGAAGAAAAAGGTGGAGAAAAAACCTTCAGTAATGAAGGTGAAACAAGTTTGGATTCCGATAGGGTGGATCCAAAAGACTTACCCTGTAGGACCCACATAAGCTCGGGTACCTAGAGTCTAATTTTTTGTGTTGCAAGTACAGGGACACTGGAGTCAGCTCCAGAAGAAGAAGCGAGCTTGGATTCTAGATAGTGGGTGTTCGACCTATATGACCAAAGAGAGAGACCTACTTTTAAAGCTAGAAATGGCGAGAGCACCCCCTTGTGGTTTTTGGCGACGATTCAAAGGGGAGAGTCATAGGCAAAGGACGCGTGGAATACAACAGAATCACCATAAAAAATGTATCTTTGGTCACCAACCTCAATTTCAACCTGCTGAGCATCAGTCAATTGATTGAGAGCGGATACGAGGTAACCTTTGCCGAAGCATAGTGCCACATCAAGGACAAAGACTCCAAGGAGATCATCCTCAGAGGAATCAGAAAAGGAGGACTCTACATCGTGGATTGGGAGAGTGGACAAGCTGACACTTACCTTGTCGCAACAAGCTCCCAGGATGGCACGAATTGGCTCTGACACAAGAGATTGAGCTACCTAAACTTCAACTATATTCGACATCTTGCCAAGAACAACCAAGTTGAAGGATTGCCAAAAAACTGGATTTAAGAAGGACGAATTTTGCAAAGCTTGCCTGATGGGAAAGCAAACTCGAGCTTCATTCAAGAACCATTTTGTAACAGCGAGCACCGATTGAATATTGGAGCTATTGCACATGGATCTTTTTGGACCTGTCAAGCCACCCACAATCAGAGGAAAGAGATTTACTCTTGTAGTTGTTGATGACTACTCGTGGTACACTTGGGTGAGGATGCAGAAGGCGAAGGACGAAGTCAAGCTCCACCTTCCAGAGTTGATAATGAGAGTTCAGAACGCAAAAGGAGTGATCGTGAAGTGGATAAGATCAGACAACAGAACTGAGTTCTGTAATAGTTCCTTGATGGACTTCTGCGCAGACATCAGGATTGCTCACGAGAAGTCAGCTCCAAGAACTCCTCAACAAAATGACCTTACTGAGAGAAGGAATCGCACACTCAAAAAAGTAGTAAGGACCATGCTCACTGAAGCAAGTTTGAGCGAAGGATACTGGGGAGAAGCCTTGATGACGGCATACTATACACATAATCGAAGTGCCATTAACAGTTGTTATAAAAAAACTCCCTACGAGGTGTACAATGGTCGTAAACCTTCACTTACTCATCTTCATGCTTTCAATTCTCCATGTTACATTCACAACAACAGAAAGTCAAAATTGAATACCGTTAGTCCCAATGCTGATGAAGGAGTGTTCCTCGGATATGAACATCCTTCATACAAGGGATATAGGGTACTCAACAAGACTACTGGACTTGTGGAGTTAACATGTAATGTGGAATTTGATGAGTTTGTTCTAGTGTGCAGGACCAAGAAAGAACTGGAACTTGACACTCGTGACATCAAGGATGTCAATGAGAAACTGAGTTCTGAAAATAAAGATACTAATCCAGTCTCTCAGACTAGATGTATGAACGAAGTGTTAAGTAATCAAGATGACTCGGCTGGAGTGCAACCTGCCGAATGAGCCAATGATGCTATAGTTCTTGCTAAGGCCATAAATTCTCTAACCTTAATTGCAGGTACAATTGAAGGGGGGAACTCAAGCTGAAACTAAAAATGACGCTCAAGTTGGAACTGAGAATGGCGAAACTGAAGTTGTTGAACCTGAAGTAGACGAACGTGAAGAAGCCGTTCAAGAACTAGAATTTGAAGCTGCAAACAGTGGAGAAGAAGGAACAATCCAGCTTTGGAGGACCAAGGTTCAAGAGAGGATAGTCTAGCAATGGTCGAGTCTACACTAACCTCAGTTCCACTTTCAAGAACTGACTTTCCAGGATCCTCCACTCAACCAATCGAAGTCACTCAGCTCCAGAAGCCAAAGTGGTTGAGACATCATCTTAAAGATATTGTGTTAGACAACATTGCAAACCCAGTTCGCACACGCCAAGGAAGTGCATTGCTAGCGTGTTTCATTTCTCAACAGGCAAACCAACAAAGATTGGAGATGCTCTGAAATCGACAGATTGGATAAATGCCATGCAAGAAGAATTTTCTGAGTTCAAGCACAACAACGTATGGTACTTAGCGTATAGAACAACTCACCAAGCTGTGATTGGAACCAAGAGGGTTTTCAAGAACAAGAGAGATGAAATAGGAAACATCGTGAGGAACAAAGCAAGACTGGTTGCAAAATGCTATGCTCAATGCAAATGAATAGATTTCGATGAAATTTTTGCTCCAGTTGCCAGACTTGAAGCCATCAGATTATTATTAGCCTATACCG
The DNA here is from genome assembly GCA_026898455.1 of Plectranthus barbatus. Taxonomy (NCBI): domain Eukaryota; kingdom Viridiplantae; phylum Streptophyta; class Magnoliopsida; order Lamiales; family Lamiaceae; genus Plectranthus; species Plectranthus barbatus. The sequence goes on from JAPKLW010003712.1 coordinate 13,272, forward strand.
CACATTATAACTTCACAATTTTTCAGATGAATGTGAAGAGTGTGTATCTGAATGGGGAGCTCAAAGAAAAAGTGTACGTTGAACAACCCCCAGGCTTCGAAGAAGGAAACCAAGTTTTTAAACTGAGAAAGGCTCTATATGGGTTGAAGCAGGCACCCAGAGCTTGGTATGAGACTCTGTCTCAGTTTCTTCTCAAGAATGGATTCCATAAGGGAAAAATCGACACAACCTTGTCCAGAATCAAGGATGGAACTGACATTCTGTTGGTTTAAATATATGTCGATGAAATAATTTTCAGCTGCAAAAACTGAAAGTTATGCGAGAGGTTTACCCAGCTGATGCAAAGCAATTTCCAGATGAGCATGATGGGCAAGCTGACTTATTTCCTCGGTCTTCAAGTTATTCAGTCTGAAGGAGGAATCTTCATCAATCAGAAGAAGTATACCAATGATAATACGTTTTGTCTAGAGAACACTAAGCCCTTGAGGATCCCGATGAGCCCCAGTGCTCAGATTAATCTTGATGAAGAAGGAAAAGCAGTAAATCCAACGAGATATAGAGGAATTATTGGATCATTATTATATCTGACTGCAAGCAGGCTGATATATCTTATGATGTTGGTGTTTACGAGAGATTTCAAACAAATCTCAAGAAATCGCACATGGACACTGCAAAGAGAATCGTGAAGTATCTTAAAGGAGCTGAGAGCTTGGATTTTTTGAGCTTGAGCTCGACTCGATGGCAAGCTCCTGAAGCTCGAGCTCGACTTGTATATGAATATTTTTTCAGAATTCTTAAGCTCGATTGCTGCCAAGAGTGAGGTTTTGTGCTTTTTCAGCGAAGGTTGAGAGACAAGGCGGAGGTGCTACTGCTTTTCCGTGGGTCAAAAAAATTGAACAGAATAGATGTTTGGTGGCGGATGTTGTAGGATGGGTTTTATATTATTTCACAGCGACTCTAAATAAATTGAGATATAAGAGATATAGCAGAGGAATTGAGACATGAGAGAAGAGCGATGCAACGAGCAATTGAGAGAAATATGAGAGAAAGAGATGCAACAGAACAATTGAGAGAAGAAAGAGGCGGTGCTCAAAGGAAATGAATGAGAATTAGGGTTTTATTTTCTAATTTTATTGTGAAGGTAAAAGTATAATTATAAGAAACTGAGGGGTAAAAATATAAATATGAAAATTAGAGTTAAGCTCGTTTAGGCTCGCGAGCTTATCGAGCTAGGTATAACTAAGCTCGAGCTCGAGCTCGACTCTTACTCGAGCGGCTCAAGCTCGAGCTCGGCTCGACCAATTACGAGTCAAATTTGAGTTCTTACGAGTCAATCCCGAGTAACTCGCGAGCGAGCTCGGCTCATGATCACCCCTAATCCCAACCAACATTCCTTCAATAACTCTCAATCATCAGCATTCAATATGCCTAAGAGAACTATACCCCAAAAATCGGAGCAGGCCACATCCACTTCAGGCCGTGATGAATCTCAATCAGTGGATCATTACATCCCCTATGCCAACCTGCTGAAACTCGCTAAGGATGATCCAGCACAAGTCCATATGGAGAAGATCATATTCTTGGAGGAAGCCTGGAATGTATGTCCAGACCCGCGTCTGGGAAAGAAACTGAGGAGTGAAGATTTAATCTTCTTTCTAACTGCCTATCCCAAGATGTTTCACCCGTACATGGTGGCGGGATTCTATACCAATGTCGTGGTGGCATCTGACAAGAGGGCAATCGGTACCTCTGTGGTTGTAGTTCCAATCATAGTCCACCCTGGACTGCTGAGTCAAACCTACTATCTGAGGAATGATGATGCTCTAATCCACATCTACAAACAATCTGTTCCAACGGCTAAAAATGAGATGGAGATGCATTGGATAGATTGGAAAAAGGATTCCGTTCTAAACTCCTGGAAGGTAAACCTCAAAACCTCTGAACTAGATGCTTTTTACAAATTCTTGGGAGATATTGTCATCCGCATGTTGCAGTGTGAGGTGGGCTCACATTCAGAAATGAGTAAAAAGAAATAATCAGTCCAGATGGCTTTGGATGATGAAGTCGAGGGGAATTGGGCCCAGTTTTTGTTCGAGAGGTTGCTAGACAATGTGGGGAGGGCTACATCTCTTACTGAGAATGTCACTTTTGCCACGGGAGTTTTTGATGTGTCAAACCAACCAATTGTGAATTAAATTGTGTAGAACTGAAAGTCTCTAGATGTGAGTTTAGCTCAAAAACTTGTAATGTCCTGCATAGGGTTATCGAGTTATAATAGGAGCTACATATCTCACAAGTAATTGGGTTTCAGAGCCAGCAGTAACGATTTTGCTAATGTGTCTGGGAACTGGCAAGTTACCAACATTGGAGTTTAGCAACTAGTTTCCTGAAGCGAAACAAAGAAATAAAGAGAATGTGCAAGCTATAAGCTTTTAAGGAGTTGACTTGAAGACAGTGGATTCTGCAAGTCTGTATCAATGAGAGACAAAAACCAACTTACTTAGGAATCTATCAGTTTGAATTCCTAAGACTAGAATAAAGAGTTGTTTTGACACAAGGTAGAAAAGTCTACATACTATAGTGCTCCGTATGGTACTGCAGCGCAAAAAGCAGGAAGTGTCAGAACATCCCATTGGTCGAATTTGAATTTATCTCAAACGGCTAAATCTCTAAATCCTCAAAGCTTGTGCCTATTAATAGAGGAGAAGGCAACAAAGTGCAGGTTACCAATTCCACTCATCTTCTGATCTACTCGAGAATCACCAAGAGTAACCAAGCTCACTAAAGCTACAACTCACGAACACTCTAAGCTTGCTTAATCCCTCAAAGTATCCTTAGCTTTCTGGGAAAAACTCAACCATCTAATCCTTCGAGCTGGTGGCTGTGCAACGCGTTCACACATCAAGCTTAAGAGAGCAATTTTCTGGTGGACTTGGCGAGACCACATACAGCCGGTGGACAGAAGAGTTGCCTGTGACTGCAATAGATCATGCTATATCACCCTGTAACTGGTTCTAGTGTATTCCAACTTGTGTTATCGAAGAGTGGAAGTTCAACATTTGGCTCTGAACCACTATAAACTCTTGTGTCATTTACCACTTTACTTTATTCTGTTTTGGTCGGTGGACAGAAGAGTTGCCTGTGACTACAATAGATCATGCTACATCATTCTGTAACTGGTTCTAGTGTATTCCAACCTGCGTGATCGAAGAGTGGAAGTTGGACATTTGGCTTTGAACCACTATAAACTCTTGTGTCCTTTACCGCTTTACTTTATTCTGTTTTGCTTTTATTTCTGCTTTTGATTTGAAACCCATCAACTTGCTATGTTGTTGGCGTATATTCTGTAAAATCAGCTAAGTAAAGACTCGTTGCAAACAAGAAGTTTTGATAATCAGAACTGGCCAGGAAAAATCAATTTTGAGCTTTGAAGGAGTAATTCTTTTCCCACTGCGTACATTATTCTCTGATTTAGGACCAACATAATTCTTAAAAAATAAGAATGAATAGATAAATAGTACTCCCTCCGTCCCATATGAATTGTCCACTTTGCTTTTGGCACAATAACCAATGCGAGTAGAGATAGAGGAAATTAGTATTTTATTAGTGAGTGAGTATTATTTTTCCATTTTAAGTAAGTGGACAATTAAATGGGACAGACAAAAAAAGGAAAGGTGGACAATTGAAGTGGGACGGAGGGAGTAATTTTTTTTGATGTTGAATGAAAAAAGGGACATGGACAATGAAGAACCAAGAGATTTCAGTCTTGAAAGAAATCTAAATCTAAACTAATATATCAAAATCAATTTATTAATTATTATATTTAAAAAATAAATAATTTTTATTAATTTATTAAATGATATCCATATCCGATTCATTTAACGGATTCGATCCGATCCATATCCAATTCGAATTTGATCCAAGATTTTTGTGTCTTTATTGTATCGATCCGATAAACCTCTACTCATATTCATTATTATTGTGCGAATTCATGTTGGATTATCGTATCGGATCAAGAATTGTCACCCCTAATTTATGTTATTTTTTGAAAAAGAAATGTGGCGCATTTCTGTAATTTTTATAAATTTCTTATTATTTATACATTTCTATAAAATTGACTTGTGAGTGGTTATATAAGCTCCATGCTTGAAATACTTGTTTTGAACTGTGAAGTCGAAATATTAAAATGTAACATGAAAATACAAACCAACTTCAACTAAGATGATAAAACCCCCCTTCGGTTACATTCTTTTACGTACGGACTCCGATTTGAAGTTCCAGCATGGGTTGCAAACTTGCAATAAACCCAAATGCAACCCCCAACTCCTCTATTTATAAGACCTATCTATTCAATTATTCATGAAGAAAACCGCTGAAACTCAGCACAATATATAACAATATAATAAAACTCACAACTGAGAATGAGGATCGAATCCTTTCTGGTGTCCATTTTTGGCATTTTCCTCATCAACATCGTAATCAGTCATGAACCTCTTCCACAGCCAGTGCTGCTTCCACACCCTCTCCGTCATCTCCTCAATCGGCACATTCTTCGTCTCCGGCACCAGGAAAAGCACGAAGAACGACATCACCAGAACCCAGCCGGAGAAGAAGAGGAAGATCCCGAACTTGAAATGGCACAGCATCGACAGGAACGCCTGCGCTATCACGAACGTGAAGAGCAGGTTGACGCACACAGTCACGCTCTGCCCGGCCGACCGCGTCTCCAGCGGGAAAGTCTCGCTCGGGATCAGCCACCCGAGAGGCCCCCACGACCACGCGAATGATGAGACGAATGTGCAGATTAGGATCACCACGAAGATGGCGTAGCCATGGCTGAGGCTCTCCGAGTGGTCCTTCACCTTCAGGCCCAGCACTACTGCTATGATCACTTGAGAAATGAACATCTGCACCCCGGCCTCCAGCAGCAGCACCCGCCTCCCCAGCTTGTCCACGGAGTAGATCGACACCACCGTCGACAGCACGTTCACGGCTCCGGTGATCACGGCTGAGTACAGGGCTGCGTCGCTCCCGAATCCCACTGTGTTGAACAGAACGGGAGCGTAGAACATGATCGCGTTGATTCCGGTGAATTGCTGGAAGATCTGCAAACCAAGAAACATTATTGCATGATGAGATTTGTGGAAGGCTGAGCTGAGTAGCTAGCTAACCTGTAGAGCCACGGCTATGATGAGCTGAGGCCTGTTCTTCCTCATGAGCAGGTTTCTGAAAGGGTGTTTCACTTGCTTGGCGACGCGGCTGGCTTCGACGAGCTCCAGAAACTCGGGCTCGACGTTTTCGGTGCCGCGGATTTTCTTGAGCACGGCCTTTCCTTTCTCCAGATGGCCGCGCTCGATTAGACTGTTCGGGGTGTCGACCACCAGCAATGCGCCTATGGTGAGGAGGCCGGCCGGGATTCCGGCCAGCCCCAGTGAGACCCTCCATCCCCATCCTCCTTTGATTCTGCCATCACATTTGGTAATAAAAAATTCAACTTCTGTAGTTTCTGATCTATTTAAATTTTGTTTCTAGAAATGTAAAACAACATATGATCGATTTCAAACATCGATTGATTATTTCAATATGTTGCGTTTTGGAATTAAGAGAGTTTTGTCTAGTTGCTATATATATGTGCATTGCATCATAATCCAAATTTCAACAATTTCAAGAGAATGTCAACTCCATGATTAGGAATTTGAAAATTGAAATTCCAGGGCTAATTTTCAATTATCAAATTATTAAATATCTTAAATTAATTTGGAAAAGTGGTCTGACTAGTATATGATGTTCAAACATTTTATTTCTTATAATTTGATTTTATAAGAAGATGAGTGATACTAAGACATATTTTAAGATGATAAAGTTGAAATCTTTTTAGTTTTGAAGTGTGTCATCAAATTTCAAATATCCTGTTCTATTTTTTGTATTAATCATAATATTTTTGGCATAAAATAGACTACGGCAATTCATGTATTGACGAATTACAGAATTATTCATAGACTTCTCAACTTTTCTAGAAAAAAACGCCAACATGAGCAAATTGTCTAAGACAACCTTAATATAATAAACTTAAAAATAAATAAATAAAAACTTACTTGGCAGTGCCATAGTTGACTAGGTTGGCAAAGAGAATTCCAATTGTAACATTAAGTTGGAATAAAATGTTGAGGCCTCCACGTATTCTTGTCGGTGCGATTTCTGATAGGAAAAGTGGGACAGCCTGAAATATATACACACGATTTTAAGGTGTTTTTTTTAATAAAAGAAAACAAAATAAATTAATAAAATACCCACCACTAATAAACAAATCATGAAAATGATGCAAGATATTCGGATAAAAGTTAGGGATACAAAAATTACAGGTGGGGAATAAAAAAATGATTCTGAATAATAAAAGTGTGTTAAAAAGGGATACTAATTATTCCCCAAAAAAAAACAGTAAAATGGATAACAATGATTCATCATAAACAAGATCGCTGTCGAGAATAAAGTTAACGAAATGGATTTTTCCATACTACAACAAGATAAAAGTCTAGATAATTTTATTAATTTCATATATATCACATGGCGTGACAAAATAGTTATGTACTTATTGAAATCCCAAATTTATTCATGTATGATAATAAAGTCATTTATTACAAAAATGCTCATTCTTCATAATTAACAAATTAAATATCTTCCCTATTTTGCATTAAATCAATTAAATGCAACTTTCACATGACTAAAACCAAATCCAATTTCTCCCCCTAAAAAAAATGATAAAGCTAGTTTTAGATGAAAATCCTTTTAACTAGCAAATATATATAATTCCTACTATATAAAACCTATTGTTAGAATCTTATATATCACACGAACAAATATACTGATAATTTTACGATACAAAATAAATAGCTATCGATTATCGATTTCGAATTACCTGATTGGCGAAGCCTACGCCACAACCAAGCAAGATTCTACCAATGATGAGCATGGCAAGATCTTGGGCAGCAGCATTGAGAACAACTCCAACAGTAAAGAAGAAGCCAGCAATCAACATGGTCAATTTTCTGCCCAACTTTCTTGTAGTGTAAGAAGCAAAGAAAGTTGCAGTTAAACCAGCCAAATAGAGTGATGATGTGAATAATTGCAGCCCTTGATTATCATATTTGCAGTAATTACTGTTTAAGTTTTTGTCATTAGTCCTCTCATACACCACTGGGAAAAATTTCTTCAAGAATGGCCCCATTGATGTCACCCCACCTGCAATTATATATTAATATTAATTAATAATCAATTCAATGCGATATTATCACCAGAAAAAAGAGTTAATAATTAACATTCTCATACTTTTTTTTGTAAAAAAAATGAAGATCTCATATTAACACCTACATCAATAGTTTTCGATCTCCTCTAGTAATTAAACTCAAGAATTAATTAGCATTTAAACTCAAGAATTGATGGGAAAATAAAAAAGAAAACTATGCAATATGAAAATGGATATATATGAATATATATGTGGTTAGAAGAATACTGACCGGAGACACCGACATCGTAGCCGAACATTAGACCTCCGGTGGCGGCCATTATGCAAGAAATGATGACTATAGGAGTGATCTTTGCCTCGAACTCCGTGCCGCCGCCTCCCGAGGCTGCGAATCCACCTCCGGCCATGATGACTCCTACCTAAATCTTGATCGATATAATATTTTCTTCAAAGTTTTAGTTTAGGAGAGAAGAAGTGATGAACTAAACGTATATGCCTATGTTGCAAAAGCAAAGAGCAATATATAGACAACAGAAAATTAAGACATGGGGGCATTTGGGAGGGGGGGGGGGGGGTTGGGTTACCATTGGTGTATTTACACGTGTGAATAATTATATGGTCTTATCCATTTCTTTTCTTTTTTAGAATTTGGATGAGAAAATTCTATTTAATTGGTAAGACATTTATTTATATTTATTATATTGTATTACAAATTCGGACTAAATATCCCAAGAAGGTTAATTTGTGTGGATTTTGGCTTCTTCTTCTTAGTCGATGGCTGATATTTATGGTCAGCCCACGTCTCTTTATCTCAAACGGATTCCCATTTATAATATTATTCTCTATTATATTAAATCGATTTATTAATTGCACGATAAAATCTGGGGGAAACGTGGATTTAATTTGACTTTTTTTGTGAGATTTTACTCTTTAGTGATGCGAAATTATATTTTAGTTCTTTAGTATTAATATGAAACCGTCACCATATATATAACCCTTTTTATCTTTATATCTCTTATAGCAAATCTTATCCAATATAGCTAGTTTTAGCTGCCAATTTTAATTTTGATAACAGAATGTTAGGTTTTATTTACCTTTATAAAAGAGGTTTTGTAAGAAAATAAATATTTTTTCTATTATAAGGCTTACATCATTTTTATTGTAGGACATCTTAACACGTCTCATCATATGCAATATTAACTAATTACAGTATAAATTAAAAATATTGGACGAATCTCTTATTCGAGTTGCAGACTTGCAGTGATGACGACGTGACGTTGTGATCAATAGATCATGGGTCCAAGATATTTTGGGGATATTTATTTACATGGGTGAGTTTTAAATAATTGCAATCTATTTCCAAAATAACAAATTGATGTAAGCTAGATGAGGATTAATTGACCTAATTTACCGAAGAGTGAAGTATATCATTAGGCTAAACATATTTGATACATAATAACAATTACTAATACTTTATATTATCATATATTCAATTTAATTTAAATTACTAGATTAATTATGACAGCATCACCCATCAACAAAAGAATCAAATCCCATGTGCATAACGGTCAACAAGAAATACAAGAATTTGGACAACTTATGTAATCATTTGGAACTTCTGCGATAAAGTTTTTCATATAATAATAGTGATAATAATTTAATACAAACATAAGTATGAACATTGGATTTAACCTAGTACTTAATTACCTAAAGTCTCAACCCTGCGGCCAGGAAAGGGAAGTTTTAAGTCATAGAAAGCAGCAAGAAGTTCACAAAGAGTTCAAAACAGATTTGTGGATGGTGTTGGAGTACTGAATTAAAAATAGGGCATTGGTCAAACTCTATACACATTAAAAATTCCGAAATTTGAAATTTGTGACAATGGCTAAGCTTATTGTGACATGTGTCTTTGCTTCTTTTGTAAGTATATTAGCCATAAGCATGTGGCCAATTATTCAAATTTAACGTCACCATCTACCCTTATATATAATAATAATTGTTGATGCACAAAAAGAGCTTGGTTGTATGTAAATAGAAGTGTAGAGTTCGTAGAGAAGGTACTGTGTTTTATTCCTTTTACCCGAGCACTATTTATATATTATCACATGATTTCCTCAATAAATGCAAATAATGAGTACAAACAAAACGGTTACATTCATTGTCTGGAATTAAAGCATTAAAAGCCACGCTCTTCTCATTCCTAGCGGTTACAGAATATAGAAGATTTTGACTGACATGGTCGTCGAACTTGTGAAGTAACTCGTCGAACAAAAGCCCATCGAACTTCGAGGCGTCTCGTCGAACATTGGCTCGTCGAGACTGACTCAACAATAATAATTTTAATAATAATAATGAAGTTGGTGTTTAAATAAAAATTATATTATAAACTAAAGAACTCAAGTTCTTATATTGATTTGATGATTATTGTTATGTTTATAATTGAATATCCAAGATAGTGGGTCCAAATATCAGCCCGTAAGTAGCTCACACCTGCCCGGATTGACATGAAGAATTAAGTGTCTCAGTTCTTCCTTATCGAACCATTGCATCACTTGAGTCTTCAAGCGGTTATAAAAGTTGTATTGGTCAAATGATGCCTTGTTTGATTTCCTTCGAACTTGTGTCTCGCACATTTTCACCCACAACAATAATTGAAATTTTGTATTTTAAATATTTCCTATCTTTTAACCATTATATATATAGAGAGATTCACTCAAGTGCTAAAATTAAAATTTGTGCTAAATAGAAATGAATTTGTCAGATTCTAGGGCATAAGTTGATAAGTTGGTTTAGCAAGACGCAATATTTTGTAGCTACATCAACAACCGAAGCTGAGCAAGTAACCACTACAATTTATTGTGCTCAAGTCCTGTGGATCAAGCAACAATTACTAAATTATGAAGTCGAAACTGGATGTGTGTCTATCTACTGTGATAACAATAATGCAATGCGTATTACTAAGAATCCAGTTCACCATTCAAGGACGAAACATATCGACATAAGACACCATTTTATCAGAGATCATGTTGAAAAGAAGGATGTGTCAGTTGAATATATCAGAACTGATGATCAAGTAGCTGACATCTTACCAAACCACTCCCTGAAACTAGATTCAAGGAGCTTTGCATCAAACTTAGTTTGTTAGAGTTTGATGAGATTTCAATCGAAGAGGAGTAGTTGCGGAATAAAATTGAGTCGCAACTCTCAGTTTTCACGACCTGGATTGCTTATCTTTCCATTTAAAGTGAAGAAAATGCAGACTAAACTGAGTCACATCTCTTAGTTTTCTTGTCTGAAAGATGCTCTAAATCATTTGATCCAGAATCGAGAAAATCCATCTTGAAGAAGAATGAAGCGGATTAAAATTAAGTTCCAACTCTCAGTTTTAAGTATTCGTTTATTTCTCAATTTTCAGTTTCATATTTCTATACTTAACCATTTTTATGAGAAAATGGTATTGGTAGAAAAACTAAGTTTTGGTTTCGATACTTGGATTTGTTTGAAGGACGATTGTGGAGTTAAACTGAGTTCAAAATCTTGGTTTAGAAACTGAAACTTACTTGTACTTAGTTTCAGTTTGAGAGGCGGGATGTTTTTGAAATTTAAACAGAGGCTTATCCGATATGATACATTAAATGTTGAACAGATGTTGAGCAATCCAGACATGCCATGTGGCAACCCTGCTCCCCCATGTCAGATCATTCAACCCAGTCCAACCGTCGTTGCATCTCATCTATCCATCAACTTGTGTTGACTCTATCCAGACCGTCCAAAATGAGTTTTCGAACTCTATAAATAGGTAAGCAAATTTCGATAGTTATACTTTTGAATCTTTGTCATTTTTGCTCTATCTTCAATCCTTACCAACCCAGGAATTTGTCGAGCATTCAAAGATATCCGACCAACATTCCTTTCATTTACCATCAATCATTTGCATTCAATATGCCTAAGACATCGAGTTCTCAGAACCCCGAAAAGAACCCAGAGCAAGTTACTTCCACATCTGGTCGTGATGAAGCTGAGAGTGTTCATCATGATCTTACATATGCGCGGGTGCTGAAGTTATTCAAAGATGATCCAGAGAGGCTCACCACTGAGCAGAAAAGGGCAACCCAGGTTCAAAAGGAGAAGATTCTGAACCTGAACAAAATAGTGAAGGTGTGCCCTGATCGACGTCTGCCGCATAAACTGAATGGTGCGAAGATAGTCTACTTCCTGGAAGTTCACCCAAAGAGACTTCATCCTTACATGGTAGCAGAATTCTATACAAATGTTGTGGTGGCCACTGATGCCAAATCCTTCAACACGTCAGTGGCGGGGACCACAATCCGGGTGAATGCTAAACTGCTGAGTGAGAATCTTCTAAATGATAGTGTCTCAATTCATCTTTATCTCCAAGGTGTTTCCAACTAGCAAATTCGTAAACATATGGAGAATCACTAGAATGAATGGAAGAGGGAAGAGGTTCAGACTGGTTGGAAAATGAACCATAAAACCAACGAATTTGATCCCTTCTACAAGGTTCTTGGTGACATTGCAATCCACATGTTTTAATGTGAAGTTGGCTAATATTCTGAGATCAACAGGAAGAAGTACTCCCTGTTGATGGCTATTGATGATGAAGTGTAGGGTTTTCCCGTGAACCGAATCACCAAAACCAAACTGAACCGGATCGATTTATGGATTTTATGCATAATTAAATACAAGATAAATCCTAGCATGCTCCTATGAATTTAATTACCAGAATTGTGGATTGAGGAATTACCGTTATTCCGTCGAGTCTGAACCGATCTTTTGCGTTTGAATTTCCTACTTGAATTCAACCACACAATCCGATTTTATCTGCGGAAGTAGAAATTAGAAATCTAATTTCTAGAATAAAATCAAAATCAAAGAGAGAAGAAAAGAGAAATATGTTCTCCAGATTAGATCTTCAGGGATGTGTCACAATGCTGCTCAGATCTGCTACTGGTGAGGATTCCACAGATCTGTGTTGTAGGCCGGAGCAGAAAAATCCTTCTTCTCCCCTCTACAAGCGCCGCCCACTCTCTCTCTGCCTCTAGGGTTTCATTGATTTGAATGTGTTCAATTGTAGTGGCTAGGGTTTCCAGAGAGAATGGTCTATTTATAGACCCAGGGTTTTATCCCTAATGGGCTACTGAGCCCTTTTTCAGCATATTTAATTAGGCCAGTCCTGGGACCTAATGCAAATAATAAAGTGGGCCTATAATTAATTAATTTCCATGTCCACAAGGACCAAAACCCAGGACATAATTAATTAATTAATATTAATTCTTTTTCACCACAGAATTAATACTGACCTACCCCTTTATTACCACGTTATGAGAACGGGCTGCATTAATTGAGAATCCACATATTTAAGGTTACCGGACATCCATTAATTAATCGGAGCCTCTGACAAGCTCTAACTACAATTAATTAATATCTTATTATTCCTGAGTAGTACCACTCAAACCTTATCACTCGTGCCTGAACTTAATCAGCCTGCAGGACTTTGACACGATGAATGTTATTGAGCTCCTCAGGGAATGTCCCCATCCTATTACTCGGATATGGTTACCTAAACCCAGTCTCAGGCGGTACTACACGAACTGTTGTTACCCAAGATTCGGATATACGAGCACGTTACTTAGGCTCTCCACCAGGGCAAGTCAAAGCAACGGTCAACCCGTGCAAACCCCTGAACCTTCGTTAGGGTTTGGACTCAATCAATATAACGAGATCTTATATTCGCTGATGTCAGACAGACGAATACATCTCACTGCTGTCCATCAATACGCCACCTCTGCGTACCAGCATGTCAAGTAACCAAGACAGACTACTTATTCCGATAATGATGCAGCCATCCGGACAGACGTATCCTCATACGCTGTCTCGGCTGTGATCAGGTTTATGTCTCACTAGATCAAGTGATCATACTGTCTTCTGCGATCTACAACACGCCGTATGATCATCCCTATCGGTGAGACAAGAGGATACCATTGTTCATACATGTAAGATTGTTAACAGATATGAGAAATAAACCGTTGTATACTCATTATAATAAATACTTTCAGTATACAAAACCCATCATGAAGTCCATGGAATTTGGGCAGAATTTGTCTTTGAATGATTGCTGGACTATGTTGGGAGGAAGACGACGATTGAAAGTCAGGGTACTTTTGCTACCAATGTTAGATTTGGGCTGAAGGTAAGTTATTTGTTGGACAAGGTGCTGGAGATGGTCGATGATGGTGATCACCTCATCCCAACTGACTTCATGCCACCCAAGCATGATCTGAAAGATTCTAGTTCTGAGGAGGAGGGTGATGATGAAGAAGGTGGTGGTAGTTGAAGAAGGCGAGATCAAGAAAGCGAGGACTCCCACCTCTAGGCCTCTGAAGCGGAAACAGAAAGGAGAGAGGGTGGCAGTTGAAAGAGGAAGCAGGAAAGTCAGAGAGGAGGAAAGGCAGAGGAGAGAAGTTGAGTTGGAGGCCTCTACTTGCAAAGAGAAAGGTGGAGAAGATGAGAAAGAAGCGAAAGGGGAAAGACTATAATACTCACATGGATGCCTCTACCAGGAAAAAGCTTACTTGCCAAGAGCATGAAGCCACCATTATCCAGGAGGTAGTCGTTCCTTTCATTTCTGATACTCTAGAGGATCAAGCTTTCGCCGATCTATACAAAAAGGCTCTCGGTGCAGATCAACATCCAGAAAAGTAGCCCGAGCAACAAACTATTGAGGTATTTTTAGAAAGGGATATTGTTGAAGGTGCGACCGACCCAGAAAAACCGGCGGGGGAAACTGGAACTGAGACAGGGGCGACCGACCCTGTTCATTCGGCGAATGTACAAGCTGAGCCTGAGGTACAAGAGACTGAGAAAGAAAAGGAAACTGAGTCAGGGGCGACTTATCCAGTACAATCGACGAGTCTGGAGGCCCAATTATCTAATCTGATTATTAAGGGTGTTTTGGAAGATTAAGAGAAACTCTTGAAGGAGAATGAAGAGAGATTGCGGGCGATCACCCTGGCAAAACTTGGGGAAGTAAGTGAGAAATGGAAGGAAGTTGTGCAAGTGGAAACCTCCTCCCAAGCTAAAATTGAGAAGACTCAACTTCAGATTGAGTCGAGCAATGCTTAATCATCTCAAGGTGTTCAGGGAGGTAATCCTGATCTTTATATATCCTCTGACTACTCCCTGACCCCTTGTGACACAAAGATGGATCTGGAGGAGCCCATCGTCCACAATGAATTTGATTTGTCAAGGGACATGCATGGAGTGTGGCGATATCATCCGTGGTACTCCAGAGACAAAGAACAAATCTATAAGCCCGATCAATTCGGCGAATACAAGGTACCTCTCTGTGGGCTGCCACACCCTGAAAACTCCTCTGAACGTATAAGAAACTGGTGCCCACCGATTGGCCTTGCTGATTGATCGATGCTAAATCTGCATACAAATTATAGCAAAGGGCAAATAAATTTATAAGACAACCCAAGGGTTGGTCGATCCCACAGAGATAGTGCAACGATGGACAATCATATACTGAACATGGTTCTCAGAACTTTTGTTTGGGCAAATCAAATTTGAGGTTTTTGGTTTTTCAAAATAAATAATTAAAGAGGGAAATTCAAATAATAAAAAGCACAGATTCCAGGGAAATCTACCAGTCTGATCAACTTGCAAGAATTAAATATTCAAACCCATGAAACACAATTTTGGTGGAAAACCTTTTATAGTGGAGTTAATTCCTTGGTCGGGCAATTAAAACCTAAATTACTAATTAGTGATCTATCTCCTCTCGGTCTCAAAATACACCAATTAATCAATTTCATAAAGATCTAGATTTTCCTACAATTGAAATCTTCTTGGTCGGACAGATAATCAAAAGTATTAAACTCTTACTTCCTATTATCGATTTTCACCTTTCGATCCTTCAATCAATAACTAAAACCTATTCCAATTTTCATCTCTCGATCCTTCAATTGAAAATAGATTTGAAATAAAATCAAAGAGTTTAAACCAATAAAAGGGTTCGAATAAATAAATCTAAACAAGCATCAAAGATGGAGAAACCCTAGAACCTGTTTAGGGTTCTAGCCTAACATATTGAAGAAAAACATTGCAAGGAAAATTAAAGATTGCATTAAAAAGTAAAGGTTTAACAAATAAAAGTAAAGAGGAATTCTCAAAAACATAAAGTGAAAACAGAAAATTAAAAGTGTAAAAACTGTAAAGGGGGAAGGTATATGATTAAAGGATTAAAAGCTTAAAGGATAAAAGAAGGCTAATAATTCTGAGCTATTGAAGAGTTTATATAGAAGTAGGGTTGAGGCCTTGGATGGATATCTTCAAAAGGTATGATTTATTGCTTCTGAATTGATGTATATCTTGTTCCCCAAGCACTTCTCGCCCAAAATATGTGAAAATCCCGCAAAATCTCGCCAAAACAGTTTGTCTCGGCCGAGATGGCCCTTGCCACGGCCAAGATGGACGCTTCTGTCTCGGTCGAGATGGCTTTCATTTCGGTCGAAACATAGTCCACTTCGCCACTTCCGACCCTTCTGCGCAGTCTCATTGTTTTGGCCATAACTTTTGGTGGAAGAAGTAGTGACTGTTCCTTTGAACATCTGCTGCTTTCGGTACGGGGTCTCCATTGGATTTGGCCTAAAACCTGCGAAATCTTACCATGACAAGCATAACACCCTCTTATATATACTCATGCTCAGTTTATTCAAGAAAACAAGTTAAAATGCATAAAAGAAAAGAAAAACAATGCGATAAGATAGTAGAAAAACGAGCTTATCAAACCCCCCAAACTTAAACACTTGATTGTCCTCAATCAACAAAAGAAAAAATCAAAAGTTCAAGCAGAAGAGTAGTGCAATGCCTCACAAGATTCATCACATTCAAACTCGTAAATCTACTAAACATCAACATTTTTGAAAGAATCAGAAAATCTGTAAACTATGGAAGACTCACATGGGAAGTGTTTCGCTCATTCACTCAAGTGTTTAAGATAATTATGAGATCACACACAAGTCATGAAAATCAAGTTCTACCATAGGCTTGCAAATAATCTCAATCTCCACTGCAAATATGTGCACACAAGTCTAAGATCAGAAAGGACTTTATTCAAGGTTGTAATGTAGGCTTTTTTGAAGGGTAGGGAATATATGGCCAAGTGACTAAAATCAACTGAGTTGCGCACCTCAACTAATCTCTACCACTATCTAATGATATCCACCCATCTCCTATAATATTCAACATCAAACAAGGCTCTTTTATTTCTTTCTTCTCTTTTTTTTTTCTTTTTCACACATATTCTTTTATGCTCTAAACATTTTTTTATTATACATTTGAGCTTATAAGGATTAACAAACACAACAACACATTTTTTTTTCTTTTCCATTTCCTATTTTTTCTAGAGCCCAACCTTTTCTTTTGCTTTTACCCTTATAATAATATCTTATCCTTTCTCAGACAAATCCCAACCCACTCTCATGGACAAGAGTTGATTCCCCTATTTATTTCCAACTCATAGACAAAGAAAGAAAATCTCATAGGCTCAAAAGGGCTGACTAGGGATAACATTTAATTAGGACAGTGTATGGGAAAATAGGCTAAACAAAGATGGCCTAAAATCACTTCCTAAACCTGTGCACACTAGCAGTCTTGAAAGAGAAACAGAGCAAGTTCTAGAGAAACTCAAAATTGCAGACACACTCACAATCGAATTTCAGGCTCAAAAACTCACACTTGGGACAATTTTTCTTCCATAGTAAACATCAGCTAATCATCTAACTATCATGCCAATGCAAGTATCAAAACGAGTAGTCATGCGGTATTCACATTCATGGGCATACTCGACCACTATCACAGTCAACGCAAACTAAAGTCAATCAATTCTAATCTCGCATTCTTGTTAGGGTTATCATGCTCAACTCCCACAATTCAATTTATTCAAAAATTTATTCATGCAGAACTTTAAATAACAAAAATAAAAGAGTTTCAAAACCCTTAAATCTTCATCCCCCAAACTTATTCGAAAATCAGAGAGAATAAGTTTGAAAGTCAGATTCAGAATTCGAAACTGTACCTCAATTGTTGGCCTCAGACACCAACTTTTTATCTCCTTCTTCTTCCTCACCAGCCGGCGTGGACTAAGTCTGCTAGCACTCCATCTCGGCCGTGGTGAACATCATCTCGGCCAGGATGGAGCATTCTTGTCGACCTCCTTCTCGGTCGAAGTGTACCATGCCTCGAGCTTTTGTCTCGGCCGTGGCAATCTCTGCCTCGGTCGGGACGATCTTCATTTTTTTTCAAAAGAAAATAAAAGTGAAGCAACAGTGATAAACAAAAGAAAATGAAAACACTAAACAGAAACGGGAAAAATTGAAAACACAATGGGTTACCTCCCATTACGTGCCTTATTTACCATCGTGACTCGACTCGGCTCAGTTCACCAAGGCGGTCGAGTCCAGACTCGTCGACCCCTCGAATAAACCATGAAGACTTTTCGGTTTTGAATGACGATGGTATACTCGAAAGGAGGCAGCTTAATTGCCGATTTCACTGACTCGTTTCCTCGTTCCCACCGGATGGCTTCTTCTTCTTCCTCCGGTGTCTCGTCGTCATCTTGCTCTTCTTCTTCTTCTTCAGCAGTAGTGATCCAGTTGCACTCCCCTTTCCTCT
Organism: Plectranthus barbatus; assembly: GCA_026898455.1. Classification (NCBI taxonomy): domain Eukaryota; kingdom Viridiplantae; phylum Streptophyta; class Magnoliopsida; order Lamiales; family Lamiaceae; genus Plectranthus; species Plectranthus barbatus. Next base: position 31,213 of record JAPKLW010003712.1, read on the forward strand.
TGTTCTTGTCGATGCAGAAGGTAATGGACTCTTCATTCCCTCTCAGTGTGATCTCCCCCTTCTTGCAGTCGATCAAGACATCAGCTGTGTCGAGGAACTCTCTTCCCAGGATCATTGGGGTGTTGGCATCTTCCTTCATGTCATGGATGACAAAATCTGCAGGGAAAATAAGGTGACCAACATGAATGAGAACATTTTCTACGATACCTTTGGGCTTGGACACAGATCGGTCCGCCATCTGAAGGGTAATTGTAGTGGCTCTCATTTTCCCAATCTCCAACTTCTTGTAGATAGACCAGGGCATCAGGTTGATGCTCGCCCCGGTGTCACATAGCACATTCTAGAACTCTTTGCCTCCGATCTCGATAGGTATCGAGAAGCATCCTGGGTCAGACCTCTTGATCGGGATCTGCTTCTGTAAGAGTAGGCTGCATTCCTCATGGATTTTTACAGTTTCGTTTTCCACAAACTGCTTCTTCTCGCTCATCAGCCACCTTAAGAATTTCATGTATCTCGGTATCTCCCTGAGAGCTTCAACAAGAGGTATGTTAATATTTACCTTTTTTAAATTTTCAACAAAATTTTTGAATTTAGAATCTTCCCTCTTTTTCGCGAATCTTTGTGGGAAAGGCATGGGAGCAACTGGATCAACTCTTCTTTCTTCTTTCTCCCTTTCTTTCTCGCCCAGTCTAGGCCTCTATTTTGACCGGGATGAGTCGATCCCGGCCGTTCTTCTTTCCATCTGTTCCGGCCATTCTTAGCTTGTCTCGGTCGGGCTGGCTTGCTCAGTCTCGGCCGGTTCACGCTCTGCCTCGGCCGTCCTGCTTCCCTCTGCCTCGATCGGGATGGAATCCATCTCGGTCAAAACAGAGCGGTCTTCCACGGGATTTTCCTCCTCTGCTTCACTCATTCATTTTTCCGGGTTGCTCGGGCCTTCATACTCCCTTCCAGATCACAGCGAGATGGCATTTACTGGCTTTGCCTTTGCTGGATTTGTCTCCGTCATGCTCGGAAGTTGGCCCGGCTTGTGCTGATTTCCTAAGGTAGCGGCAATCTGACTCAACTGGGTGTCCATCATCTGCAGGTGCTTTATCATCAGTTGCATGTGATTGGCCATCCCTTTCACTTCATTTTCCACCTTGCCGAATCTGTTGTCTAAGCTCGGTCGTCCTGCTTCCCTCTGCCTCGACCGGGATGGAATCCATCTCGGTCAAAACTGAGCGGTCTTCCACGAGATTTTCCTCCTCTGCTTCACTCATTCCTTTTTCCGGGTTGCTCGGGCCTTCATATTCCCTTCCAGATCACAGCGAGATGGCATTTACTGGCTTTGCCTTTGCTGGATTTGTCTCCGTCATGCTCGAAAGTTGGCCCGGCTTGTGCTGATTTCCCAAGGTAGCGGCAATCTGACTCAACTGGGTGTCCATCATCTGCAGGTGCTTTGTCATCAGTTGCATGTGATTGGCCATCCCTTTCACTTCATTTTCCACCTTGCCGAATCTGTTGTCTAAGCTCTTTATAAATTTTTCCAGTGTCTCTTCCAGCACAGACTGCTTTTTCTCCACGATTTCACCTCCAGTACCTACATCAAAACCAGGGGGAGGGTGTTCTGCAGCAGTGGGGTTAGCATAAGAAAAACCAGGGTGAGATCGCCCATGGTTATAGTGATACCCCTGATTACCTCGGTAGTTATTCTGATAACCACTGCCAATATAATTTACCTCCGTATTCGCAGCTCCAGATGAATTGCTAGCTCCCCGGTTGATGTAGTCAGCCTCCACCGGAACAATTGCCATGCTTGGCTCAGTTGTAATGACAGCAACCTTTGTAGTCCCCAGCTTCTCAATTTCCTCTCGAAGCTTCTTCACCTCTGCGACCACATCGAACTCCGGCTTGGCTTCCACTGCTTTGACTGGAATCTGTCTCTCAGTTGGCCACTGATGGTTGTTCAGTGCCATGTCTGCCAGAAGTCTCATACTCTCTGCTCCACTTTTCTTCATCAAGATCCCGCCAGCAGATGCATCCACCAATTCCTTCATGTGAGGGTTCAGACCTTCATAGAAGTGGCAAACCGGCATCTCGAGATCAATTCCATGTCCAGGGCAGAGTCGCAGGAGTTCCTTGTACCTCTTCCAAGCTTCATGTAGGGATTCATCATACAACTGCTTGAATGTAGTGATGGCAGCTTTCCTTTTCAGCAACATGATCGGTGGGAAGTAGTTGGTGAGGAATGCTGCTCGTAGCTCCTCCCATGTCCCAATTTGGCTTTTGTCAAGCCCAGCATACCAAGACCTTGCCTCGTCTCTGAGTGAGAATGCGAAGAGGTGCATCCTAATAACGTCCCGGGGGACTCCATTCTGCTTTATAGTATCGCACACCTCGATGAACAAGTTGAGGTGGGCGTATGGATCTTCCACTGCTCTTCCCCCAAACTGATTCTGCTGCACCATCTGTATCAGCCCTGTGCGCAGCTCAAAATTGTTGGCGTTGATGCCAACCCTGAATCCTGCTTCCTCCTGCTATGGTAAAAATCGGTCTAGAATAGACCTCTGTGGGACCACTACCTGCCTTTCATTCAGTTCCGCCAGTCTTGCGGCTTGCTCTGCTTGGGTAGCCTGGGCTGCAAGAAGTTGCGTCCTCAATTGCTGCACCTCATTCACAAATTGTCTTTGTTCCTCAGGTGTCATGTTCTGCAGAGGGGCTTCTTGATTTGCCTTTTCGACGGAAAAACCTTTTACGATCATTCAATTTTAGAAGCCCTACTCTCTCAAGCTTTCCTTAAGATTTCTTCTGAAATTATGGCTTCATCTTCCCGACAACCAGATGACAACCCACCATCTACATCTTCTTCGTCTGGTTCACCAGACTTACCAGTCGCAGAAGCCCACATGCCGACTTACACTGGCATCACGCAGATGGACGATGTAGACTACACTCTTCCATTCGCCCGCCTGGTACAGTTGAACAAACCAGCGACCAGGGCTCAACTCTCGAACGCGCAAATCAGGGCGGCGCAAGTTCAGAAAGAAAAAATCCTGAACGAAAAGCTGGCGCGCAAGAACTTTGGACCAGAGTTGATCGAGATGATCGACCGGGAAGGCCTTCGACAATATCTGACGGCAAGGCCCGAGACCTTCCATCCGCATATGGTGGCGGAGTTCTATGCACGGGCCGTGATTGCTGACGGGAGGAAGTCTTTCACCACTTCTGTCTTCGGCCATATGATCACTGTCAGCGCCGAATACCTCGCCGACTTGTTCGGATTGAGGAACGAGGGCATGGAGATAGCCACCTACTTCCACAACGATGTAGAGGAGTTCAGGAGGCGGTGGACTCAGTGGAAGAGGGAGGGGGTGACGAGTTTTCGCACTGGAATGCGGAAGTCGGAGATGGACGACTGGTGGCAGATGGTGTGCGACATCGTCGTCAGGATGCTGCAGTGCGAAGTTGGCTCATATGCTGAGTTGAGCCTGCGCAAATTCTCCGTGATGTGTGCGCTGGTGGATGGAGTGGAAGGGAACTGGGCCGAGTTCTTTTTCGGGAGACTGCTGGAGAATGTTGATCGCAACATCAATATTCCAATTGATGGGACGTTCACTCACTCCGTATCCTTTGGGCTGCGGATCAGCCATATTTTGGAGATGGAGATTGGAGATGCAGTGGACCAGGGGGAGCAACTGGTGAGTTCGGATTTCATTCCGCCCACCAAGGAGCAGGCAAAGCTGCCCCGCCCTGACTACCATAAGCCGCGGAGGCTGAAGGGAAAGACAGCAGTCGACCCAGCCACGGTCGTTTCGGAGGAAGAAGAGGAGGATGAGGGGGAACAGGTGCCAGTCATGGCACAGCCGCTGACGGAGGAGGCAAGGGCCGAGTTGAAAAGGAAGATGGAGACCGAGTCTCTTTTTACCCAACTGGAGGATGCGGAAGTAGAGGCTTCTGGAAGTCGCCCTCAACCAGTTATGCAGGCGCCAGTCACCAAGAAGCCCTCCCGCAAGAAGCCTAAGACTTCCCAGCACCAGCAGCCACCATCAGCTGTGGCATACAACCCCGAGTCTGGGAAGATCTCCATCCCAGTCAAGAAGTCCGTTCTGGGGCTGACTGAGGAAGAGACGCTGGAGAAGATGACTCGCAAGCGCAAGCGAGTCATGACCAAGGCGCAGAAGGCTGAGAAGCACGCCAAGAGGGGAAGGAGTGCTTCCTTGGTGAGGAAGAAGCAGGCCAAGTCAAGGCTCCGGGCTCTGCTGGCGAAGCAGAAGAGAGAGGCGGAGCTGGCGGCCAGGGATGAGCGCTTTGCTCAGATCAAGGCTGAGACTGAGGCCAGGCGCCAGGAGGAAATACAGGAGCAACTGAGACTGGCGACCAGGGGCAAAGGAAAAGCGTTCGAATCCACAAGTGCAAGGCCACCAGCACCAGCACCAGGCGAAATCTTATCTGAAGAAACTTTTGAACGCCTGCTGGTGATGGGCGCTGACAAGGATGTACTATCCCTTGTGGATGAGTACCAGCCGGAGGAGGAAACCGCTGATGTCCCTCCACCCGTGCAAGGGGGTGGTGGAGGTGACGACGTCCCACTGGCCGCGCAAGGGGGTGCCAGTGGAGGAGAAGAAGAGCGGGCGACCACCCCGGTACAACTGGCGAGCTCCTCGAATGTTAGTTCTGAATCCGAGGATGAAGAGGAACCAAGAGCTGAGAAGCCAGAGCAGGAGCCAGCTACGGAGGTGGTGCATCACTCAATGGTGCAGAGGATGGAGCCAAGGGATCTGTTCCCAGACTTTGAAGCTAAGGCTCAAGTTTCTGCCAGTCGCCCCCGATCCACAGATGCCTCGACATCAACTTCTGGGCGACCAGCAGCATCCTCAACATCACCAGTTAGGCGTGCACGATCTGAAAGGCGGCCTTATATGCTCTGCATCCAAGAGCATCAACTGGTTGATGAGGATACTTTCCAGGCACGAGTGACAGGAGTGCACCGGTGGGAGCAGCGCGGGGAGATGGCATTTCATAATTCAAGAGTGCCAGAGCCATCTGCATTCAACATCATACCGTTCAGCGGACTCCCTCACCAGTCGGTATATGCCTCCAGAATCACTGCCTGGTGCCTGCCTCTGCAGCCAGTGGAATATTACAACTCCACTCTCTATGAGTATGCTGAGAACATCGCGGTGGAGGTGGAAAATGCCGTCAATGACGAGATAATATCCAGCTACCGAAGGCTCTGGAGGGTGGATCCGGAACTATGTCTGGAGTTCCGGAGATGGAGAATTTTTGACAGATGCCAGCGCCTGCTGACTGTGGAGAAACGAGCGGTTCTCTATGCCAGGCTGGGTCTTGGCTACTGGAGAGCGGAGGAGGAGTGGGCCAATGCTTTCATGGGCACCGATCCTGAATGCCACCAGCAGCTGTCTACAAGGAGGATCCAGCGCCGCTTGCTGAAGATTGCAGAGTATAGGCGGCTGACTGGAAGCTCCGGCCTCCCGCCACGGCAAAAGGTCAAGTTACCTTTTCTCCAGTTCCGAGTCAGCAGTCGGGGGTACCAGCTGACGTACGCGCTCCGACGCCTCAGAGTGCTGGTTACCCTCCCAAGGATCCCTCCCTATCATGCTATTCTGTTCGATATGGCTGCCTGCGCCTTGCTGGTAGACCACATTGTGGAGGAGGATCCTTCTCGTGGTGTGTGGCTGACCCTTGCCGTCCCTCCTGTTCCTGTTGTCTCGGGCGATCTCGTCCCTGATTCTATGGACTGGCAAGTGGTGGAA